>MU005577.1:1556594-1608023 GCA_010405425.1 Lentithecium fluviatile CBS 122367 | reverse complement strand
AGTTATAAAACTATTAAATTAATAATACTTAATAGAATCTAAATAATAGATTATTAACTAAGTTAAATACTAGGAACTATAAGGGTTCCTGCTGTTCCTATATACTTATAGCTCTAGTATTAATAGTTAGTTGCAGGACTATTAATAGTCGCGATAGTTCCTACTAGAGCTATCGCTAGTCCTTAGCGCGGCTATCGGTCACGTAATACAATAATAATTAGTGTTCGTGTCTTAGTACCTTCCGTTAGCGTCTAGGTACGCGACTAATTATTATTCCTATCGCTTGTTCGACCTACTGGTCGTAACAAGCTCTTAAGAGAGATAATAAGTATACCTTATATCTCTTAAAGTTATATATATACTTAGTAGCCTGCTACTAACGTACTATTATCTTACTACTAATATAGGTAACCTTACGCTTATAAGCCGCGCGCTTATTAATAATACTTACGTTTAGCGCTATAGCGTACTAATAAACGCGCTTCTAAGAACTAGATATAGCCTCTCTAGCCTAAGTACTCTTCTTAACTATATACTTAAGTAGCTAGGTAAGAACGTTAAAAGCGTAGTAAAACTATAGCGGGACCTATATAGAAAGTTAGTAGCATATCTCTAGCTCTAGTATTACTTATAGGTTTATAAGTCTCTTTATACTTAATATAGCCTAAATACTTAGAATATACGTTAGAGTAGCTGTAAAAGCTCCTATTAGTATAGCACTATATAAGGTACTTAGCTCTGCTAGTCTAGTAGTAAGCCTTATTAGTAAACTATAAGAGACAGCCTAGGCACTACGTTTATATAAGAGGCGGCTAGGGCTCTAGATAGGCGGGAAGCTTATAGATATAAGCTAGGATTAGCTTATTAGAGGTAGTAGTAAGAGATAGAAGAGGTATAATAAGTATAGTAGATATTATAGTATAATTAAAGGAATAGGACTCTTATTACCTTCCTTTATATATATAACACTACTAGCGCGTTTACCCCTCTAGCCTCTTACTAATAATATTAAGAGTAAGTATTAGAGCTTATACGCTGCTACCTTAGCCTACTTATTATAGAAAGTAGTTAGAGAATTTAATTCTTACGCTAAACTACTAATATAATTAGCGCTTAACCTTATAAGAGGCGAGTATAGTTAAGTTAAGTTAGTATATAAATAGAACCTTACTATAACGTAGGTAATACGCTATAGTAGTAAACTCTACGCACTAAAGTATTTATAGATACTTAATTATAAGTCTATAGATAACTAATTATAGGACTACTAAGAATAAGAAAGAAATTATAAGAGCCTCTAATAGTAGACTACGTATAAAAGAGGCGTTAGAAAATATTTACTTACGTTACGCGTAAACACTCTAACTAACACCTAGTATAGATAGTATCTAGATACGCACTAAAACCTTAGTATATTACTTATAGGTAATAGGTCTGCTAAAGTTTCTTTATAATACTATTTTCCTTTATAGGAGGTTTTTTAAAAGTTTAATAAAGTAGTACCTAGCTATAAGTTTTATAGGACCTAACTAAAACTACGTTAGAAAGTACGCGTAAATGCGCTACTCTAGGTAAATGTAATAAATACCTACTTAATAGCCCTATTACCCCTTTATAGAATTAATATTAGTAATAAGTAAGCTAAGTAATTAGTAAGGTAACTAGATAGACTATTTACTATAATTCTAAGAAATCTCTAGTAGTATCCCGTAGGTAACCTAATAGGATTCTAGGACTTATCTAGTAGTACCTAGGAACTTTACCTAAAGGATATTATGTGTTTCTCTACTTTGTAACGTTAGGACGACGTCGCAAAAAGGGGGGGGCTATTGTGATGCCTCTTTGGCTGGAACTACTAGGTATCTGTTGGCCCGGCCCCGGCACGTGACCGGCCCTATATAGTCTTAGCCTCGAACCCCCTTACTCTGTAAGGATTCGTCTGATCTCTCAATATACCATGTACTTTCCATCTGGTCCTCTTCCTGCTGCCAGTGCCCTCACAGATGCGGAGTTGCTGTGTGTGAGGGATTTTACCGGGACGGTTATAGGAGTTTTTGCTGTACTGGAAGGTCGGAGTGATAGTGCGAGCGATGTGCGGGATTGCCGAGTAGCTTTTAAGGATTTTGAGATTTGGACGTGAGCGCGGTACAAATAGTGCGTTCTTCTCTCTTTCAGGACTAGTGTCATGCAGAGAGGAAGCAGTTACCTGAATGAATCTCATAGGCTTGAATTGCTGGTAGGCTGAAAGCGAGGCAGTCTGCATTTTTCCTTGCTAGCTTTGTTTGTAATTATCACGCCTTATGTTTTCAGCGAACGAAGTTTCGACACGAGGCGGGCTGAAAGGCTGAGAGCTAGGGCCTGCCTTGTAGCGGGTCATGGCTGTCCGTGCACCGCCACGTTCAGCAGAGCAGCGATAAGATTTCCACTTCACTTTCTCATGAGGGTCTTCTCCCAACACGCCTGATGTCCATCGGACACTCATTGATCGAGTCTACAATGCCGACCTCTTGCATCAACTATCCGGAAGTCTTATTGCCCGCGCCACATCTTTAGCTTGCCCAAAATCGTCCTCCGCCCAAGGCAAGGCTGCATCAACTAAGTGCGTAAGTGCAGCCCTTCAGCAATGGAGCCCCCACGATACATCTACGAGTCGCTCGACGATGAAGCGACGTCAATAAGATTGATCGAAGTCCTCCCACCCTCACCGGACGACCGCATCCGCATTTGCATGCGACAGGTCCACACGCCGGCCGAGTATTGCTGTCTATCGTACATGTGGGGAGATGCGTCTAGAGATGAAGAAATTCTGGTGAATGGTCAGCCTGTCAAGGTCCGCCGCAATTTGTACGCGTTTCTGCGACGGGCGCAGCGCCAGTACCCAGAGATGCCACTGTGGATTGACGCCTTGTGCATCAACCAAGACGACAACACGGAGAGGAGCCATCAGGTGCAGCGTATGGGAGACATCTACAGTGGCGCAGAGGCGGTACTCATCTGGCTCGAGGTCGAGGAGGAGCTGGATTATGTCTTTGACTTCTGTATGGAAGTAGCGAGTGCTCCCTCCGACGGGTTTTCGAAAGAAGCCTATTATATGTTACGCCAGAACGAGGCGTTATACGCGGATCTCTTTGCCCGATTAGTCGCAAATGAGTACTGGAGACGGACCTGGGTAGCCCAGGAGATCCTATTAGCGCGACGGCTTATTCTTGTCAACGGCGCTAGACACGGAATGCCCTGGCGATGTCTGACCTCAGGCTATGACTTTGCAAGCCGGTATGGACATGAACGAACCGGGAGTTTTGATATTAGGGCTGTATGGAGGGGCTCCATGATCGAATTTTTCAATCGTCAGCGGAACTTTCGATCCCATTTAAATATTGGCCACCAGAAGCAGCGACCGCGCCAACGGATAAGCAGATTGTGGGACCTTCTTAGTCAGCTGGGGGGATCAAGGTGCGGCGATCAGCGTGATCGCATTTATGGCCTATTGTCGCTCGTCGAGGGAGGTGACACTTTCACAGTTGACTACAACGAAGACGTATGCTCCCTTTTCTGGAGGGCCGGGGAGTATTTCCAGACTTGGACAAACTACGGCGCCGTCCTTCGTCTAAGCCAGACGTTAGGGCTGACAGCGTCGAAGCTGCGACAGCATCTAGATTCCGACGTCCCGCAAGTTCGGCCACACTTGACCGTCGTTGCCGAAAACGTCTATCCACCGCGCCAAATGGGGACCGGGACCTCAGCGCCAACAGTCCATTGCATTAGGTGTTGGAGGCACTGGACAGCGTTTACAGCCAATGACACGGTAGTGTGTCTAGCCAAATCATTCGAGTCCCGGCGTCGCCGTCCACATGCGCTATTGACGCCTAGAAATGGCGGATTTGCTGTATTTCTCAGTCTCGCTGACCTCAACCCCAAGCTGTCCCACCAGTCGCCGCTGCAATGGGACATTGATGCTGGAATGCTGGATGGGTCCCTCGAAGGTGGCGTGGGAGGTAAGTGTTCGATAAGGATCGGGCATAAGCTGTTGATACCAGAACAATTTGTTTTGACCGTCTTGGCACATGTTGAAGCAAGCGGGGACGGTGGCTGAAAGCTGCAAGGTCCATGTGCGTATTTGTTGTCTTTTCTGTGTTATACCTCGCAGTGCGATAATTATAAAATAATCTTATCGGTCGAGGAGACGCTTAATGTCTGTCTATATATGCTATGAATATTCCTCCTCATCAAAGTCATCAAAGATCCAATGCTCGGATACCGTCCGTCTTTCCTCGTTAGAATCAGCCGACTCCAGTGCATCTGCTTTAAACTTGCTTACGCGTTCCTTAACTTCGTTGTACGACTCCTCCGACACCCACCCCTCCGTCCCAACACCGATAATATTCCTACAAAGTCGCAATTGTTCATCCGCATCTATATGCTCTGAGCTAAGCCGTAAACGTTATCTCGCCTCCTCCGTGGAAAAGGTGATGGGGCAAGGAGGAGTCACTTCCCCACTTGCGCTTGCCTTACAATTGGTTATCTCCGCCCAATGCTTGACCACCTGGGTCAAGTCGGCTTTCAGCGTCATGCTGTCGCCTTGCTATGGATCACTCGCGTCATGAAAAAAATTCTGCCTCAGTATGCTGAACTCAAGTGTCAAAGCATCATAGTAGGCCGGATTTTTGTCTGCGGTTGCTCTGACGTAGAAGTAGTGGAGCTGACCCTTGCGTAGGAGAAGCACTTGCTCGAATTGCTCTTCTTCGCTCATTTCGTCCAAGTTCTGTGCAATTCGGGGCGAATCATTGATTCCGAGAAGTTGTCTCCATAGTTCTGGAAGGTGCGCGGGATGCCGCATTGGCGGAAGAGGGGAAGGATGGCGCATTGTTGCAAGTCGATCAACCCAGTGATCTCAAGGAATTCGGATACGAACACATTCCTGGGCAGCAGGTCGAGATGTCTTAGCGTCGGGCGGGTAAGAGCGCCGTCGGATGGTACTAAAAATAGTGCAACTTTGAGGTATTTGTCCAGGTTGTCGAGGTGACCCCAAGGAGACTGTTTCACATAATTCTAGACCTCCCTTCTGGTCCTGTATGGGTGAAGCAGTCGTCCGAACTTTGACAGATATGCGATTTCTTTTTTGGTGCCGTCTGTGAGAGCGGTTACCGGATCCGCGTCAGTACATTCAGTTACTGTTGCACTCATTGTGGACTTGTAAACTAGGAGCGCACTCGGAATTGCAAAGACAGAGATGATAGTTTCAGGGCCCACGATCTGCTTGTACGTTCAGCCTTTTCCGTACCATAGTCCGAAGGTCGTATCAGGACCAATGCAGAATTAGCTCTCGTACGAAGGCTGTGGCAGGTGTTCGATCTTGTTGGTGCCGGCTTAGAGATTCTTTTTGTAGTAGAGAGACCCACCTGCCGTGAATTGAAGGGCAAATAATTGAGACTCCAATCTACGATTCTGGTGACGACGTTGATTCTAGCCTTCGCGTGTAGGCCGTATCAGACATCGCCAGGTTCGTTCCACGGACGAGCTCCATAAAGATGTATTTGGTTCCCGCAGGATTATTTGGCATTGCCGAGTAGCTGTATATTTCGGGGACGGGTATGCCGTGTGAACGGAGGTAATCCATGGTGGCGACCTCGCTTGCTACAACAAGTTGTTTTGGCTCAGTCGGGGGATACGGGACACGCCCAACGAACTGGAATCCATCACGCATAATGATAGTAAATGTTCGGTTGAAACCGCCTTCGACCAGGTTCTCAAATGGACAGCATCCTCTGCATTCTGGTTGATTGATGCAGCCGCAAGGCGCTTGAACTCAGGTTATGTTTAACACCCATTTTCTCTGTGCGCGCCTGGGTATATCGCTGTAACTACGTCCAGTTAAAAACAAATGTGAGCTTTGAAGAATTCGGGGTAACCAACATCCATCGCCCGGACGTATACTCGAATAGATCAGCTGATCCGGCGTAAATGGAACGCGTTGGTGTTGTTGTGATGAAAGTCCTGGTTTGGAGCGACGCGATGGCGCGCGAAGATGGCCGACAAAGATAATGGATGATCCCACAGCTGTTAATGAATCGGCACACCATGATATTGCGACATGCAGTGTATGGTAGTGCGCGACGGCGACCGTGCGAGGGAAAGTTGACCGGTCGCGCTCACTGACCTGACTAGTAGAGCGCTTGGGCCACGCAACCCTCTACACCGCACTCAGCCGCTTGCCTCTCGAACCCAACACCACGCTTACCTAACTCTCTCAGACATGACTTGGAATTTGTCAGCTGATTCTTCTCTCTTTGCGCCCTCAGTAATTACCAGAGCTCAGATCCTTGAGCCCACAAAGTCGTGATCGTCCTCCCGCGATTCACGATCAACAAGGCTGAACCAGGTTCCGGGACCGCACCTGATATCTCACATCCGCAATGCGCCACCCACCTTCCATCTATAAACCACTAAGCGACACATTCAAGTCCCTCCGCCTCATCGAAGTCCTCCCGCTATCATCCGATGGCCTTATCTACATCCGCATGCGAGAGGCTCGAACGCCAGGGCGTTATCAATGCCTATCTTACATGTGGGGAGACGCTAGCGAAGAAACAGAAGCGAAAGTCATCGTAAACGGCCAGCCAAAATACGTGCGTCGCAATCTATATACATTCCTTCAAACAGCTCAACAGCGTTTCACCGAACAGCCGCTGTGGGTCGACGCCTTGTGCATCAATCAGGATGACGATGTTGAGAAGAGCCATCAGGTGCAGAGAATGGGCCACATTTATCGATTTGCGGAGTCTGTTATCATTTGGCTTGGTGTGGAGGTGGAGCTGACGCCCTTGTTCGAGTTTGTGAACTTCCTGTGGTACGCGTACGGAGTGGCCGACGGCAACAGAACAATAGTCCTCGCATTCCCAGAGTATCCGATAGAGACGCGACGCGAACGGATCATTAACAGTGCCTTCCAACGTCTATGCTCAAACCCATACTGGAGCCGGACCTGGGTAGCTCAGGAGGTCTTGCTGGCGCAGCGAATCATCATCGTAAACGCAGAAGAAGAGATGGGCTTTGAGAGTTTGAATCAGGTTCTCCTACCAAGCGTAGATGATTCGGGCAAGGAGCGATCCATGCTGAAGAAATTTGCAAACAGCAGAAGGCAACATCAAGGGAAGGGGCAGTTTCAGAACATGCAGGCCGTCATCTGGGATCTGTTGGAGTGGCTCGGAGACTCCCATTGTGGCGACGAACGCGATCACATCTACGGCCTCCTTTCCCTTGTAAAAGGAGGCCGGAGTTTTACCGTGGATTACGGAGAGGATGTATGCTCTTTGTTCTGGCGCGCGGGAGAGCACTTCCGCGCCTGGACGAAGCAGAAAAGTATGCACCTCCTGTGTCGAACCCTCGGATTGACGATAGAGCGACTGCAAGAGAACCTAACGTCCACCGTGAAACTCAAACCCTCTCTCATTGTCGGCTACATCTGCTCGCCCGAGAGAGACCGCATCCCAGAACTGTCATTAAGAACGATGGACGACCACGCTCCAGGCGCCGAGCGAAAAACTATAACATGTCCAATCTGTTTTGCTCGATTCGGTGCATTAACAGGCGAAGATATCCTGGTCTGCCTCGAGATGCGTCCCGGCGCCTTATACGACAGAAAGCCATCGCATGCGCTATTTACACCGAATAGGGGAACTCTAACCGTGCTGCTATTCCCTGCGGAGCACACATATGCGCGTAATTATCTCGAAATTGGCGCATGTGTTCCGGAAGGTCTACTGGAGAATGCGGAAGAGAATGGAGGGATTCCTAGCAACACCGGATACAGGATCCGATTACCGGCGGACTATGTTCTAGAAAGCATACGGTGTGTCGAGACACAAGAACGATACCAGTTGGTGCCGGGTTGATGAGGGGTGTGTGCCATATAATTGGGCGAAGAATTAGGTCTATGCAATGTCGATGTTGGCGTAGTAGAGCGTGGGAGAGGGCATTCAAAGCAGGCATATAGCAAGCGCAAGTAGGACGAGGGGGGAAACGAGTGAGGGTATGAAGACGACGTTGTGGGTGCTGCGAAGCTAGATGCAACCTAGCAGGCACCAAAAGCCTTGTGAGGTGCGTGCACGGGTCTATCCCGCCGATAACGCCCCCACGTCTGACTGGGAAAAGAGCAACCTCAATTGCGAGTCGATATAAATCTTAGACTCTTGAAAGCAGCAGTTCAACTGAAATCTATGTAGTAATACAAGCGGACCCCAAAGAGTCCGCTGTCCAAAATGATGGGATGGATCGTCCGTAATGCCGTTGTATCCGACCACAGAGGACACCCAAGGCACAGAGTGAGCGCCACTAGGGGGGGGGGGCAAGCCCGACCTGTCATCGCCCAACGGTGATTCACGCATCTGGCTTCGTAGGCATTGAAGGCACCCAACCCTCCCTCTTCAAACTCTCATACAGCGCTAGGGCCGCCAAAGCCTTCGCATCACGTCCGCCTTCCTTCCACAAGTCCTTGAGAGGAACAAGCCTTAACCGGATCCTCTCACCTTCTTTCCGCAGCCCTGTCTTCTTCCCATCCAGTTTCTCCATGTGCTCCACTGTCAGTCTCTTCTGGCATAGCATCAACGGGAGGAACTCGTCGCAGCCCCCAGCGCTCGGGTACATCGAGTTCTCGATGCTCTCTGACAGTGGTCCTGGCGTTTTCCCTTTGGCCCATGGGTAGGTTGGAATTTGTTCAGTGGCTAACTTGGACATATCGAAGAGGTCGTCTTCCTTGATCTCGATTCCGACCTCTTCTTTGAGCTCGTCGGCCGCTTTGCCGGCGAAGTCACCTTTGCCGTCGAGCATCCCCGCAGGGATCTCGGCGAGGGCGAGGGACCCGGATGCGATGCGAGGTTGAATCGTCACGATGGTTTGTTGTTCAAAGCGCCTCTGGGGATCCTTTGGGTCGTAGGCTTCGAGGATTAACTGTACACTGTCAGGTCATTGTGAACATTTTTGAATGAAAGGATGCTTACGAGTATACCCACACTCCCTCCACGCAGGAACACAGCACCCGGTAGAGACTCCCCGGCTCCATTTTCCACCTTGGCCTGGATCTTCAAAAAGCCGAGTCTTGTCTTGGTAAACCAGTCGGCTGCCTGGACATCGATTTCGGTCAATCTATACTTATTGCTATGAAACTCGTGTGCTTCATCTTCTTGCCGCTGGAGATTATATAATAGACGTTTGAGCCAGTCCTTGAACGCGGGGAAGTTGAGGACATCGTCTTTCGAAGTCTTTCCATTTTCCGGGAGATAGACGGTGCAGTCGTTACTTAAGTCCTGTCCATCGAAATTCCCTGTAAGCACGAATGGCTCCGGCTTTTGGTTTCCTGGCATGGTTATGGCGTGGATGTTGTTATTCGTTGGCGGGACTAAATAAATGGGGTCGTTGATGGTTTTATGTATTACTCCAGCTCGGACGGAGGGCTGACGTCGTTCTCCTGCAAGGTAATGGGCAAAGCAATGGTGTAGGAGGCGAAGACAAAGGCTGGGACATATTTATAGTCATCAAGCGACCGGTGACTGTGCCAGGCTGAGTCAAAGGTGTGCATGTAAGTGTCGGGCTTCTTGATGCCTGGCGTTGTTCGTTGTTGCTAACCCCACAGGAAGTGGTCCGTGCTCCGGCGCGCTAAAGAGCTACCCCACCAAAACGTCGATAAGGACGCCACTCCCCTAACCTTGTCCACTCCATCTCACATGCAGCACCCTTTCGACGTCTTGGGTGTCCAATTCGATTGACTCGATGGGAACTCTCACGGCAGATTGTCCGCGGCTGGACTCGCACTGCCCGCACAAGCTCGCGACGTCATGCCGCCTCACCTCGACGCCAAACTGCTGCGCATGTGCCGACGAACGCCCGCATTCGGCCAACTACCGCGTCTACGTTGACGGCGTGGGCTTTGTATATCGAGGAACACGGTGGCAGGGCTACTGCTGGTTCTGTAAAGGTGCGTCTCCCCAAGTTTGCCCCAAGCACGCTCCCATTGGGTGCAACCCGCCAAACAACACACGTTGAGCCGTTGAGCCATTCTGACGCACGCATTTCCAGAGTTCTGGAACAACCGACTCGCGTCAACGGACCCCCCTCTTGAGGCCTCGCAGACGAAAATACCCCTCATACCAGATCAGACCGAGTTCCTGGAGCGTTGGTTCGAGTTCCACCAGGGTTATCGCATCGTGAATGCGTCGGATGGGACTGAGTCCCGC
Organism: Lentithecium fluviatile CBS 122367; assembly: GCA_010405425.1. NCBI lineage: Eukaryota > Fungi > Ascomycota > Dothideomycetes > Pleosporales > Lentitheciaceae > Lentithecium > Lentithecium fluviatile. The sequence goes on along the minus strand of MU005577.1, from coordinate 1,597,794 downwards.
ATAGCTGTTATCGGGGAGCCTTTTAGGGAGGTCAGCCCAGGATTTCTACCACGGACTTTGGATCAGTTGAGGGCAGGAAGGCTGAACGACGAATCGCGGGCGGAGAACCGGTTTCGGAGACGGCGGCTGTCGTCCGAGGAAGAGAGAGCGGCCCCAGCGGAACAACACCAGACCATTGAAGAGGCCCTGGACAGCTTGCTGGAGGAAATATCGGACGACGAAATCCCCGCCCCCGCCCCTGCGCAAACGCCAGCCTCGGACATGCCTCGTGCGCAAGCAGACCCGCCGCGGCCGCTCAGCCGGACCGGCATCCACCTCCAGCGCGCCCGCGACCGGCTCGTCCGGGTCTTCGGCAGCCGGGAGGATGTGCAGCGCGATGATTACGAATCGCCCCTCTCCGCCATGTACAACCGAGCATTCGAGCGATATCGGCAGGCAGAAGCACGACGTGAGTCCGGCGACACGACCGCCCCTTCTCTCGACGGCCTTTCCGAGCAGGAACGTCGCGATATTGAGAACCAGATCATGTGGGGTGTACTGAACGATTCCCGCGCAGGCTCCACAGTGCACATCACCCGAACAGAGAATGTGCCGAGCAACACACCCGCTCCCGCTAGTCCCCGAAGAAGCGAAGACTCCGCATCCACGTCCGTTCTATCGTACACGTCGACCGCCGATCTCGAAACCGTGGGGAACATGGTGAGGCGCCTCGAAGACCAAATATACTCGCCCAGCCTTGTAAGCGTTGGGGCCCTGAGAGGGCCCCCCCCCTCGCTCGCGTCCTTTGATGGACCGGGCCGTCATCCACGCCGACTCGCGACCCCGCCGCTACAGACTCTGGACCAGCCGAATCGCCCACCGCCGTTAATGGACGAACAAATGACGAAGAATTTGTCATGTCAGGTGTGCTACAGTCAGGTGGCGGATATCGCGGTGCTGCCGTGCGGGCATATGGTCATGTGCGAGTGGTGTGCGGATGTGGTGGTGCCGGTAAGGCATGGACATGTGCCGGCGAGGCCGACCAAGTGTCCGATGTGTCGGAAGAGCGTCAAGCAGAGGTTCAAGATACATATGGGATGATAACATGAGGTTACGATATTTATGGAGTTGGGGCATTTGGCGTTTATGGGGCGGATGGGATACTAGACGATTTATGGCGATATGGCATATATTTGGTATTTATACAGAACTGCCACGGCTCGCACATTGCAGGGATCTCGGGGGGCATAGAAGCAAGACGCATATACATTCTATTCCACGCGTTATCTCATGAAAAGAAGCAACACGGTCATGCGTCGAAGCAAGGGCGCGGAAGCTCAGAAAATAGCAACCAAAAGACGTCCAAGGTATGATGACAACAAAATGACACCGGAAACCGACACACACCAAACTCAAAACCACCACCCCCTCCTCAACAACAACATCAAAATAACCCTGGCTCCTAACCTCCTCTTTCCCACCCCCGCCCTCCGCCTTCGCCTCGACACTTCCCCTGGCACTCCTCCGCCCCAACCCCAAACTCAATTTGCGGACTATTCAACTCAGCACCCAATCTTCTTAATTGCTTCAAATGTCACTTGCAACCTCGTTTGTCCTCCCCCGATACTTCCACTACCCGTCCCACCGCCGCCCCCGCCCCCGGACGGCGTAGTAGGTAAATGCCTACTCTGCCGGGACAACGCAGGCGATAACATCGATGTTATGCTGGCCTCGGGGCTGGAATGCGAGTAGCTGTGAGAATGTCTGTGATGCGGATGGGAAGGGGGCAGTGAGGAGGAGAGTGTCTGGTACGCTGAAAGCGGGGTTGGAAGCGGAATACCGTTGGGCGAGGCTTGTGGTGAGAATGTGGGGTCCGCGAATTTGAGGACTATGTGGGAGCCGCGGCGGGATGCGTACGTCTTGTGTTTGGGGAGGGCGTGTGTGAGGGGGACGGAGTAGTGGCCTGTGTTGTTAGGGAGAGATTGTTGGAGAGAGATTGTTGGAGAGAGATTGTTGGAGAGATTGGGGGAATAGGGGCTGAGTGAGAGGGGAGGGGGTAAGTACCTCTAGTATGTCTTGCTGTTTTCTTTAGAGGCGGGGACTCATGGCGGCCTGGTGTTGGCATCGGCGTTACGCTTGCGCTTGGGGGGGGAGGGGGGCGGGGGCGGAGGTAGAGTGCGCGGAGAGATTTGATTTGGCGGTGGCGGTGGCGAGGGAAGTGCGCGGTAGGGAGACTGGTGACCTCCTGGTGTTGGCATCGGCGTTACGCTTGCGCTTGGGGGGGGGGGGGGGCGGGGGCGGAGGTAGAGTGCGCGGAGAGATTTGATTTGGCGGTGGCGGTGGCGAGGGAAGTGCGCGGTAGGGAGACTGGTGACCTCCAGAGTCCTTTCTTGCGGTATCATTGCCATGTCCTACGGGTTGACTCTGCGAGAGCGCCCTAGTACCCGCACTTTCACTCCCAGTCACACCACTCGCTGAGCTTTCACTGCTATTCCCGTTAGTCTGACTACTATTTTGTCTCGAAATCTCCTTGCGATTCTGATCTTCATGTTTATGCTTGGCATCCAAATCGGTCACGACAACAGCGTCGCCAAATTCTTTCTGCAGATTCGCGAGGCGGTCGTCGTAGCTCTCGGTCAGCGTGCTGGAGATGGTTTTTATAGTGTCCGCGGTATTTCTAGAGGGACACCAGTCGATGGGGGCAAAGGACGCGGTGTTTGGCTACGGCTTGGAAGGCTTCGAGGCGGAGGGTTTCGAGGACGGAGCGGCCAACTGTAAGGTTGTTAAGTGTGACCTGTAGGACGAGTCAGTATACCGTCCGATCGCAGATGCGGAACGAGGGCGACCGGGAGGCTGACCTGCTGCACGACCCCCTCTCCGTCCAGAATGAACATGCCTCGTAGACTGATACCCTCTTCCTCGAGCAACATACCATAGTCTCGACTCATTCAGTGACTCGCATCACTAAGCAGACTGATATCAATCTGCCCCAATCCTCCATACTGACGAGGCACATTCTGCCAATGCCAAAGCGAATGCTTCGTATCGACCGACACGAGGATGTCGCAGTTCTGGTCTTTGAATCCTTCCAGACAATTTTGGCATGCTAGGAATTCGATGGGACAGACGAAGGAGAAGGCCATGGAGATGAAGAACAGGATGAGGCAGGTGGGGATTGCGGCGGTTGGGTCGATGTATGTATTGAGTGTGACATCTGTTGCGAAGCTTTAGTAGCTCGCACGACGGTGCTAGTTATAGGGTGGTGTACCTTCGATTACACCTTTGGTGACAGCGTCGCAGTGGAAGTCTGGCGCTTTGTGCCCGATGCGCACTCGTCCTTGCAGGTTCATAGCATCCTGTGTTTATAGCGCGATGAACGTGAAAAGGATTTGATCGACTTCAATACCGCTGCGCGAGTCGCACGCTCGAAATGTGCGAGGGGGAGTGGAAAGTGGACATGCCCTAGGGCGCGACAGCCATAGTCTGCAAGTGGTCGTCCTGTCTCATATGCACGCGACGATACATCACCGGCGGTAGCATCGTTTCGTGGTTGTGACCTTCACACATGGAACAGTATAGGATCTAGAATGCTGCATTCGGCAAGACGACAATCCAGACGCGAGACAGGAGGCTAACACCTTTTGTCGAGCGGTAAGACATCTGTGCAACCTATACTCTAGAGAGCCCCATCGCCTAGAAACCAGTAACCTTGGTGAAACGAATAATGACTAGCCTCGGACTCATACGATCGGAGATCGCATGGAACTGGGAGCTGGACACGCGAGTATGATGTCGTTTGAGGCACACTACCATTCGACTGGAAGGCACTGCGCGCCTGTTGTGAAACGTTTTCAGGTGTAAGACAAGATATGCGGAAGTGGAAAAGCGGTGGATTACTGAATATGGGTATCTATGACTGGAAGTACAGGGGTGAGACACTCTGTGTCGATGGATCGATCGCTCGAATCGGCATAGAACTGCCAGCTTTGACGAAGGAAAAATAGCCTACTCGTTCGCGGTTCCTAATACAGTCAAAGTCGTTAGCTAAAGATGGGACCCCCCGTAAGCCTGCTCACAAACTCACGTCGTTGACCGCAGTCATCGCAGACTCAACCTAAGAATGCAGTGGAAGCCTTGTCTAAAGCCTCCTCCCTCCTAGCAACGCTCTTCTCATTGATCTTCAGCTCTGTCTCCCGCTTGTTAACACTATTCTTTCGAAGTTTGACAGCTTCTCTCGGGCGTAAAGCTCTACCCATCTCTCACGATCTTGGCTGGATACCGGAGCCAGACCGAACGTCAACGCTCGGGCCTTCGGTCCGGCAACGCTTCCTGTGAGATTGCATGTCAGCCACAGTGAGCCACGACGACATCCCCCAGCACAACACTATTGATCTCTCCAAGGAAGAACCAGCACGTACCAAGACGTGTAGTCCCAGCAATGGCAACTGGAGCCTTAGCGACGTATCCAGTGTCATAGTGTGCGTATGCGCAGTCTTCATCTCTCTTGTTGCATGCACCCATATGGTACCAGAAGAAGGTGAGAGGCTTGTCGAAGTTTTTCGGCAGGCTTGTGTGGAACGGCAGGCGATTGGTAGACTCCTGGTCACTGACGTTGTAGGACCGATCGGTCCGGTGCGGGCGCGGCGGCGGCGGCATCAGCGAGAGTGAGGATGGTCGACTCACACGAGCACGATCGCTGTGATGTTGGCGTTGACCTTTTGGAAAGTGGTCGCGAGATTGTGCACGCGACATGGAGTCGCGAGGCTCGTCCTGCCGGGGTGATGGTGTAGAGGCCCTAGTCGACTCCATCGACGCCTTTCTCTTTGGGTGTGGAACGAGATCCCCAGATTTGTCTACCGGTGATTTGGGTGGGAGATGGGCCATCAAGTCGGCGATAAGGGGGTAATCAGACTGGCGGTGAGGTCGTGCGCGCGACGTCGATCCGCGACGTTTGCTCTGACTTGCCCGCGCCGTAGGGGCCTGAGATAGCTCCATCGTCCGCATTCTCTCTCAGTCTCGGGAAACGCATCTCATCTCGATAGTCGGTAACGATCCATTAGAGTCGTGCCACACCGAGACTTGAGAAGAATTAGATGCGGTTTCGTGAAAGAGAGGACGGGAGAAGCGAGGTAGGTGGTTTGTTTTGATTTTGGTGTTTATCTCAGCGGGAAGCTGCAAAGACACGTTGCACCGCCATAGGGGTGCGAGACCTCTGCGCCATGGGTAGCTACCGCAAACAACGCCTTCGATCCAAATCCCCTGTGAATCGGGCCAGCCTCATGCTACTAGAAGAAGGCTTTCGTCCATGTTTTTGTAATTTTGTAGACATCGGACGCATGGCGACTCGGGGAGAACGAGAACTCGTTTCCATGCTGCCTGTATGCCAGCAGCGGCGGCACTAAGACGAGCTTGCCAGTTACCGGTCGCACGGAATACACCTGCACTCCGCGGTGGATCTAGGAACTCATCCCAGCAATCCAATGACACAAGCCCATCGACCGGGGATCCCTCCTGGGCTTCATGCTCGTTCATATGCGGGCATATTTCAATCGTTAACCTCTCGCTATCAAACATTGAGAGTATATCAAGATCTCCAACTTTCCTCCCGCGATCGTCAATGGATACCAGAGACTCCAGAAGAACGACTTGCCGATCACGTAACCCGCGCGCACCTACATCTAGTGGCATTTCGAAATCGGTAAATGTGAGGTGTAAAGACGTGCTAGCGAAACCATTCTGGAATGTACCATCGAACGGACAATGGTTGATCAGCTTCCAGGAACGGAGATCCGGCTCAGCTAGCCTTGGATGAGATGGCGGAATCATCAAGGTTAATTCCGGTCGACCAACGTTACCGAAAACCCTGCTAATGGGAGCCTTGGAACGGTATACTGCAGGATCGCTCAGGAAAGCGGATGCGACGTAGATGGAATCGCCGTTGGCGAGTGCGAAGACATCGCCCAGACCATTTGGAGCAATGTCAAATTCTCCCGACTCAAACCAGGCTAAACATGCAAAGGACTTCATTCGAACAACCTTCGCATGATGCAGCGCCTTGTTAGCATTTTCTCTGGGAGTGTCGAGCCCGCCATCAAGGTGTCGATATGTTGCCCATTGAGCTTTGTATATAGGGTTTCCGATCACCTCGATGCTAATTGTGGCGCCCATCAATGACGCATACAGGTTGCAAGCGAATGCAAACGCGTTCAAAGACGCCTCCTGTTGCGCAGAGCCGGGGTTGTCTCCTGCCCGTAGCTTGTCCAGAGGGTACACGGAGAATGAGCTCGACATGACGGCCGATTCTAACTCGTCCATAGTAGCAAGCGTACGATATATCCCGGAATTGAGGTTCGTTTTAACAAAAAGACCAGCCAAGTTTTCATCACCCAGCACTAATTCGTACGTTGTCCTTTGATCGGAGCCCGGAAGCGCAATCGAGAAAAAAACAGAACCGTCGAATCCTCGATACATGCCCGGTGTAATCAGAATTGCTTCCTCGCCTAGCGCCGCAATGCCGCTGTGTATCGCCCGGTTAAAACAACTTACGCATATGTGGTCGCCTGGACACTCAATCCCACACTGCGTAGAAAGCGGGGGCTCTGGCGACAAGCAAACGCTTCCCATAGGGTCTGGCTGCCCGGGATGACATCGATCCGAGCAGACAGTGTTGGCTTCGGCACAGATGCATTTGGGACCAGCGGGATCAACACATCCGCAAGTATATCCAGACCCACAAAAGCCGATGTCAGCCTTTCTGAGGTAGCCGAAAGCGATACGCTGGTGACCAGCGCTGGAAGTTTCGTGGCGTTCAAGCGTTCTTTTGCGAGAGTTACGGGGTCGAGGTACTGCCGAAGCGAACTCGTACTGATCGATAGATAGATGCGGTGCCCTGGAGGGTGTCCGGAATCTAATGATGGCATCGTCGTAGCTGACGCCTCGAGTCTCCGCCGCCCGTCGCAAAAGCCCGACTCTTTCTTCCACGTTCCTGATCGAATGTACGAGCACTCGGAAGTTCTCTAACCCAAACAAGCACGGCGTTATGTACTTTGGATCGTTCAAGAAACCACTGCATCTACGGCTCCCCAGCTTGAGTAGCTGGAGTAGGTGTTTTCGCAAATGCCCACTCGAATTTGTCACTCTCGATGCAGCGCCTGCAAGGAAGTGCATCCAGGATGGCTTCGGGATTTCAAACCGGCAGATAAGCCTACACCATCTTTCCTCGTCTGAACAGAGTCTTGCCCAACGACCGACGACTGCGCCTAGAAAGACGACCTGAAACTCCGCCATTGTAATTCGTGATGTATCTAAGGCGAAATGCCTTTCGACTGTGACTGGTGGAGAGTAATATCGCATGCGTGACAATGGCAAGGACCAGAAGATCCCATCTCTAGTGGCGCTAGGAGCGGAGATCGAGATTGTAAGTAACGATCCTGCCGTGAGCTCGTCTTTCTGGCTGATATCTTGTATAACGTCTCCTAGGACTTGAATGTCTGGATAGAGATGCCATGAAGAGATCGCTAGCAGAATAGCTCCGTCTTGCACTCGTTGGGGTACACCACTGACCAGTCGTTCCACAGCACTCAAAGCGGATGTCCAGGCCCTCAATACTCCGTCATATGGGTCCCTGTTGGCGTTTACCGGCATATGGATGTTGTTGATAATAAGCATCAATTGCGTTTGTTGAACGCACTTGACTGAATCTGCAGTCTGGAGCCAGGATCTTGCACTCGCATCCCAGGACGAAAATTGATCACGTGAAAAGATTTGTTGAGCAGCCATGATTGCACTCGCCCCAGTCGCGTTCGACGAATTGTAGGCCTGGTGAATTTGTTCCTTTCGCCGTTCCACCAGCTCGGCCCACAAAGAGGTAGCTTCGGTAGGTTTCCAAATACGCGCTAACATACAGGCAAGGAAATGTACTGCGATTGCGCTTTGTCCTGATGTAGCTGCCGCCCAGATAGAGGTCCCGTCGGGCCCAGCTCGGTCGGCAAATAGCCCAGTCGGGAGGTAGTGTTGCGACGCTTCCTCAAGATGCTGGGAAATCTCCGACACTCGCTTTCCGTATGCGGTGGTGAGGTGGGGTATGGGCGGAATGACCGACTCGAAAAGCGCTCCAAGGGTTCGCGCTGTGATGTGTGGAAGCCCTTCCTCGGCATCGCGGCGTCGTATTCGCGATAGGGCATCTCGAAGACCATGGAATTCCTTGGGAGCCTCGACTTTCATCAACGAGAAATTGATATTGAAGTTAGCCGCGGCAACAGTCAACTCGTTTGGTACGGTCAACAGCGCCGAGTTGAATTTGCTGATCGACGCCATGGTCAAGCGACGCGCGCCTTACGTCTGACTTGCGCTCGTGGGATGTGAAAATGGTGGAGAGAACTACGCATCCAGAGCTCCAGGCAGCAGCTTTAATCATCGTCCTTCGTGTACAACCCCTCGCATGTCCAGCTTATCAGCGTTCGAGTAGGCTGAGGCAGAATCCGAGCAGCGGTAATTGATAAACGTCGTCTTGGCAGCCTTGCGAGGCTCGACTCGGACCGGAGCCCATCCTCCCCGCCATAAATTATTGTCGGGTTCCTGTGGGAAGAGCGTGCGTTTCCAATGGGGGACATTAATCAAACTCGGATATAAGCATGAGGCCCTGGTGCCACATAGCACAGGGGTGCAAGAAATGGCAGATCCGCAACATCAAGTGCCCTCAAGAACACAATGAAGCGCTGATCGACCGGAGATGTCTAGCAAAGTAGATGCAGTTGCTTAATATCGCAAAACCCAAGGCCTTACAACTTGCTTTCTCTGGGCGTCCCCTCTGGCGGGAGCGCTCCACTCATCATTTTGAGATTTTCAGGCCCATCATCGCGACCGAAGAGCACCATCTCCCGGCCACCATGCGTTCCCCACCATGCAACGGCGCAACCGCTGCGTTCGGGGTCCATTTCTCCGCTAACGAGAATTTCCCAGAATCGCGCCTTGACTGTTTCACGCATCATGTCGTCGTCGATTTGGTTGAGCAGGTCGGCGCACAGCGGCAGCCACTCCTCCATTAGCGGAATGGGAAGGAAGGGAAGAGCATCGAGAAGCGTCAGAGTCAGCACAGCTTGCTCTGAGAGGGGTGGCGGCGGTGCATCGGATCCTTGCAGTGCGAGTGTTGTCTCGTCTGGTGAGAGCGGCTGGGTGGGTGCGTGAATAGCTCGGTCAAATACGATTTCGAGCAGCGTCGCAGGTAGGTCGGGTTGCGAGGCCGAGAGTACCGACGGAGGAGCGGTGACACGCATTAGAGTCTTGAACGCGAGTCGAAATTGTCGGGGTGAGAGGTTGTGAGGAAATACGCTAAACAGCGCGTCAATATAGAAGGGAAGGTGTTTGACGGTGATGTCCGCCGATTGCGGTGCCGAAAGTACAGCCAGCATGACACTATGAGCGGCCTCAAATATCGGCAGCATGTCGTGGTTGCCACCAGCGGCCAGATACGGAACCGCTGATGCCACAAGGAGATCTTCGTTGGTCGCAGGAGAGAGTACCAGACTGAAATGCTCGGCTGTGTTGAGAAAGTACAAGTCCAGGATGCGATCCAGAGGGTGGCGAGGTATCTGGCCAAGCTGCGACGGGGCAATGGATTTGAGAAACTTGCCGGCGTGCATAGGGTACGCCGAAAGAATGTCAATGGCTGTAAGGTAGACAAAGGTGTGTTGGGAGAACGAAGCCGGCCCGAGTCGAGACGTGATGAAGTAGAGATGTCGAAGTGTGTGCAGCGCTTGGGATGTGAGAACAGGGGCGACTGCGTCGGATGCTAATGTGCTGTCACCGAGCATGCGACTAAAAACACCGCGTAATATGACGGTAGTGGCGAAGAGGGCGGCCTTGAGCAACTTCCAAAGTTGCGGAAGCGTCTTCTCCAATGCTTCTTGTCCCAAGCGGGCAAGTTCTTCGGCTGGGTCTACCTCGGAGAACGCAATCTGCCGCCATTGCGTGGTGAGTGCGCGCGCAAAGCTTGCCAAATCATCCATCATGGTCTGGATGAGCCATGGATCGCGGACGTTCTCGACAGCGTGCGCGATGAGTCGTGACAGCGGGCCCATGGACGAAACCAGCGGTCGAGCCATGATAGCTTCAACCTGCCGGAAGGAGGTGGAGCGCGGAGACCAATCAAGCTTGCCGCCCCTCTGTGTGATGTCCAGTCCAAGGCCGCCGAGGAAGTAGGCCGACTGAAACCCCTCATTCGAGTAGTATGTCGTCCCAATCAGAACCGGCAGGAGAAGGTCGTAATTGAGCTGGGCCCGTTCGGCGGGGGTGAGACAGCCGAATGCGTGATTCAAAACGAGCGTGATAGTTTGCCCTCCCAGCCCGTCTGCTTCCGACCGTTCCCTGGTCTCGGCCAAGGCGAGATTGGTTGCCCTCACCAGCGCGGCTTCCACCCTTCTCCGCATGCCAGAGGCCCAGTAAAGGTCCATTCCCTGCTCTTCCAGGTTGCCAATGCCGATCAACAACCCTCCGAGAGCGATGAGGTGCTTCCATCGCTGGCTGCGCTCGTCGGCGCCTGCCACAACAGCGCGGACCCAATCGTCCAATGAAAGGCCACCGCCAATGGGCGTCTGTCCAGGCAGCAGCTCGGGAGCTCTGTGGTGGCGAACATCGTTGTGGTGGTTTATGACGGCAGTCACGGCCGTGTGGAAGACGGAAAGCACGCGGAGAGGGGTTCGCACGCCATCGGGGCGGTCCCACAGCGCAGGAGCGGTGAGGAGGTGCAATGTAAGGAGGCTGAGATTGTGCGGGTTTCCCAATGTCGTGAAGAGCGAGGACGTGGTTCCGAGTATCCTGTCGCTGTCAGTGTGGGCCCGACACATGTGGAAGTCGCGAAGCATACCGCGGCGTGTCTTGCTGGTCGGTATAAGTCTGCAGAGACCGCAAGAGCGTCGACAAGAGGCGATCAGCCGGCATTGTGTCAATTTGATGCGACGTCTGCGCCTGCGGTGATTCTCATGGAAGCATCGCGCTGGATGGCCGGTGTTGACCTCGATGCTGCCAGCCGAGGCTCTCAGGAACCGCTCGGACCTCCGCCGGCCCAGTGCCTTACGGTAATCCTAACACACCGGCGTCCCGCGTCACAGCATCGACCCCGTCGACCGCAACGCGAACGGGCTGCATCTACTCACAAACGCACCAGAAGCGTGACACGAGGATGCTGCCGCGATGAGGTGCTTCCCCCCGTTCCTGCCCGCCCCATCCTCGCGTCTTCCGCTGACATGGCCAGCTTCATCCAGCGCGTCAACAGCGCCGCTCCGCCCGACTACGTCGTGCCCGGCTTCCCGTCCCTGTATTTGCCCGTCCCCACCTACCTGGCCGAGCCCCAATACCTCTATTTCCCGACCGACATCTGGCGCTTCACGACGATATGGACGCTGCTCTTCTTCGGCGCCGTGCATATGGTAGTCGCCGCGTGGGCATGCATCGTGCAGTGGAGGAACTGGAAGGTCATATGGATCGCGCCGCTTGTGTATGCGGCCATGGCGGGCATTGAGGGGCTGATTGCGGGCAGCGTGGTCGGCGGACTGTAAGATCAGCCCCAGGGAACGTGTGCAGGGCTAACGCGCAACAGGCTCGGCGGCGTGTATCAGACCGGGTACTTCAAGATGTCGACGTGGATTCCTTTCGTGTGGGCCTTGGTCAACGCCATGGTGCTGATTCTGTCGTCTTTTGCGATCCATGGCGGCCTCTAGAAGCCCCCGGGATGCGTTAGGTCAGTTCGATCGAATATAACGCCCACAACGAGCACCATCAGTCAGCCCCTTAATTCGCCATGCCCCGCAAACTTTACGACATGTGGATGTTCAGCACTACGTTGTATTCATTCTGGAACATGGAGCACTCAAAGGGATTGTCCGAACCTCGCGTCATGAGGGCAGTTCAAAGTATCCTCCTAAAGCAGACTCAGGCCCGCACCCAACGTCAAATCTGCTGAGCTTCACACAATGAAGTACCAGTGTATTCTGTCGGCTACATACAATGCATCTCCATCTATGGGTATTCTACCTCGACGAACGCTCGGGGAAAAACTCCTCAACGGCCATGGCCACGATTCCGAATCGTGACTGCAATCGTCTCCTCTGGGTCCCATCTCCTTGAATATCTCTCGGCCTTTTTCGAACTCCCTTTAAGACTCACCATTTCCCACCAAGTTCAAGACTTTGATGTCGATGTTACGCCTCCAATCGTCCTTCATATCCCGCCGCTCACACTCCTCTCCATGCATACCCTGGTAACACGGCCCGGTGAACTCCGGCAAGTGGTACCAGTATCCCTCTCGCACAGTTTCTCTGAAAGCCTCCGTCTCTTGCTCCGCAACGGCATCCGCTTCCTCCACGTCCGGGAACCAACCCAAGTCCAGATACATGTCATTTTCTCCATCATCCCTCTCAATTCCATGCCTCTCAAGCACCACGTATATACACCCATTTTGCAGATTTCGGATCCTATGCCCGTTGCCTCTAGGCACCTGCCTCACAGTCACCTCGTCGATGCGCCACTGACTACTAACGATCCACTTCTCTTGACCATTCTCGTAGCGGTAGGAGTGGTAGGGAAAACCACCCATGGAGACATGGTTGTCCCCGAGTTCGATTGCTCGCAGCGAGCAACGTTGACTTGCGGAAGCGAGGTCAGCGTAGTATGCCACTGTATTAAAATCTTGGGCGATGGCCGCGGATGAGTAGACCGCAATAGGAACATGGAGCGTTCCGGGGATGTCGATTGTCTGGGAAGGGGTGGTGGCAGATCCGGAGGCAGGCAGCTGCGGTTGACTTGTCCGGCGAGAAAACGGAGCCACTGGCGACACGTGCGAGGCGCCGCCGTCTCCCTCCGTCGTTGCGACTCCCGCCCGATCCTCATCCGGCTTCCGGACCTCCCCGCTCTGTTGCTCGTCGGACCTATCACTTATCCCAGGCCGCACGATGCACCCCCCAATCTCCACGATATCGTAATCCGCAGGCTTGCAGCCTATACACCCGTGCGAACAGGTGTGGATATTAGGTTCGTGGTACTCCGCGCTCGCTTCCCGCCTAGCTTCATAACTCGCGTATTCGAAATCTCGCGCTTTCCGCGCCATGTCCAGGTCGACGTAGAACTTCACGATGCGCCGGTGGTTTTCCCGCGGATCGTTGTCCGTGCACTTCTGCCGGAAATCCAGTACCGCGAATGCCGTCCCCCCGGCGCCATACATGTTCCCAAGGGGTACGGGGATGACGCGGACGATCACATATTCGTTGGCGCGCGAGATTTTGTGGTAGTGTAGGCCGTTGTAATGGAGGAAGGAGTGCGCGCCTGGGTGGTTGTCGGTCATTAGGACGTGCGCTTTTTGGTCGCAGGCGATGTTGGCAGCGAGGGGGGTGGGATATAGCGAGGAGCAGGAGATGTCGGGGGATTCGCGGCTGTGCGGGTAGGGGAGGGTGTGGTGTAGGAAGTATTTGGGGACGATGGGTTGCACGGTGCTGCTTTGCATCATAGTGGGTTGCATCGTGGACTGCAGCATGGCGGGATGCATCGTGTAGGATTGCATCGTAGTGGGATGCATCCTGCAGCTGGCTAGCACTACTTATATCCCATCAACGGTTTAGTTTGCCCGAAAACTGTGTTTCCAAACCGCATCAAAATTACTTTTTCAACTAAGCCATCCGTAGTTCAAACAGTTTGCCGGCTCCATTCCAGACACGGACGCTTCCGCACAAGCTTTGAAATGGAGTTTTCAGACGCGATGTCGGATTTCTGACAAACCCCAATACGACGATTTCCTATCACAACCCCTCGCAACAACACCCCCCTCTACCCCCTCCAAACCCCCGGCCCAGGCGGCTGATACCCCAAAAACCTACGCCGCCACCCCAACGCATTATTATCCTGCACATCATCCTCATAATACTCCTCGTCCTCGGGCCGACTCAATCCAGGCTCGTCGACCTGGTACGTACCTGGGAACCTCGCGAATGCGGACGACGTGCCTGCTAGCTCATCAGCACTTCACTGGCTAGTGGCTCGCTTCAGCGGGGGAGGGGGCTTACCACCTCCCGGCCCAAAGACGTGCATCTGCGCACAGTTGACGTAGAATTGGCTCGAGTTCCCTGCGCGCGGGAAGATGTTCTCGACGCGGAGGAGTTATTGGCCTGGTGGTGTGGTGGCGGGGATGGTGACTGCACACACACGCGGGTGATGGTCAGCGGATGTCTGTCTTTGGACGGGGAAAGTTTGGGGTTGGGGTTGGGTGTGGGTTGTCATGGGATGGCATGGACGTACAGTTGTACTCGGGCGAATTCATCAAAGCCCACTTTCCCTCACTAACAGGGCCCTGATAATCAATCTTGAACCAATCCCCGTCATCGTCCCATTGGCTCAACTCCACGCCATCGGGTCTCTGCGCCAGATACGCGAAGCCCGGCCCCGGGTGGAAGATGATTTGGTATTGGATATTGGATGTCTATACATGTATCAGCCATGCCCCCCTCCCCTTCATTCGGTCCACCACCGTGCTTACATACATGATCCTTCCCAACGGCAAACCCAACAACGGCCCCCGCCGCCACGTCCGCGATTTCCGTGCCATTACTAGGCTTCCACGCGTCGCGGCCGCAGCGGCGGTTCGGCGTGAGTATGTCCGCGTTGTATTGCAGCATCGGCTTGTAGTTGTAGTCTGGGCCCGGGGGCTTGGGTTGTGGGAGGGGCGTGACATCACGGGTGTATTGGTAGGGGTTCGAGCGCGTGTTGTTGTAGATGAGGATGGGGAAGGTGTCTGGGAGGTGTTAGTTGGGGAGGCGGAAAGGGGAAGGGAGGAGGGGGGTGGTGATGTACAGTGGGCTTGTGCGACTGACAAGAGGATGTAGATGGGGAGGAGGTTTAAGGGGAGGAGCATCTTGGGGGATAGTTTGGTGGAGATGGGTATGGGGTTGCGGGACTGGACTGGGGGTGGGATGGGGACTGCTTATAATATGGCAATTCCGTCCCTAAACGGAGGGGTTGAATACCGACGTGGAGGGTAGCGTGATAGTATATTGTCATTGGAGCCGTTATTTGTGTCGTCTTGTAGAGCAACATTTGATGCATGGTCAATCTAAAGATTTACACAGCTGGGCCATGCAGGAGTCTAGTGTTCGCGCGAAAAGTAGCTATTACCGCAACTGAGCAACAGAAAGCGGATCGCCGCAGCCGATTAGCGGCATTTTACCCGCAGTACAAGATCACACTCCATCTCGATCTACTGGACGAATGGCATCGGGGAGAAGGCGAGTGTGGTGTTGGGGTTTTGATTTGCACTCGCGCGAGAAACTATGGGTGTTGCAATCGTGCATATGCGTTGTGCATTGAACGGATGCAAGGCTAACCAGTTCGACCAGGGTGAACAGAGAGTCGTGATGGGAATAGTTTGTGTATAGATGCGTGGTGGTTGGCTAGCCTGTTTTGGACGCGCTAGAGAGATACTGCCGCATTTGGTGGGTTCGTTGACCAGTCGTGTAACCTGGATTTTACGACTTCGTGGCAGGATCGAAGAAAAGTGTGGTGAGCTACTACGAACTAGCTGCTGTACCTGTTCCGAGTTCTAATCTCATTTGCGCGGCGGGGACTTGACAAAGCGCCAAAGGTTTCCTCTCATGGAGGTCGCGACTTGGAGTTTGACATGTAATCGCTCGCAGAAGCTTTGTGCACATGCCTATGCATGGCTTGAGAATTACAGGCTATACTCGGACACTGAACTTCGATACTTCCGTCCTAGACGTTGTACTTTGTCAACCACCATAGCCCATCCCAACCAATCACAATCCCGTCAAACTTTTTTCAATCAAACTTTTTCCAATCTTACATATATAAAAAAATCTCTCTACTTAATCTGTTGGCGGTGGCCTTTCTAAACAGCTAGAACTCCTTCCCAGTCGCATCACGAAACCCCCCATCGCTCTCTCACTCCTGCCCGAGGCAGCAGTCGACGCGGTCGCAATATCCCACTTTCTGCCCGACATCAACATGAGGTCAGAACGAGGAAATAACTTGAGAGGTAGGCACCCGAACAGCAATGCATAAGGGGAAAGCAGACCCAATCATCCACCGCTCCTCGTCAAGAAGACCCGCCGCGTCCCTTCACAGCATGGCCCTCCACGCCAGCGGGAAAATTCATGTACCGCCTACAATGGGTGTGCCCCCATCCCTTTGCTATGGCTTACCGGCTGTCGGAGTCGCAAATTGAGCAACAGATGCATGCCGAGTTCCTCCTTTATCATGTCGTCAGGCTCTGCAGTTGGGTGTACTTGTACCGGCTGCTTGGGATGTGTTTCTAGCGAAATGGCATGATTCGGTTACACAATGCCCGGTTGGCTCCTGCAATACCCCCAGCCACGTATCTGGCTGCTCTAGCGTTCGCACCCGCAACGCGCTTTCCTGAACGCAGTGTATATATGGATTCATTCTTCGCCCGCGACCGAGTCATAGAGACCATGAAGTGCCTTCCTATGTAAACCATGCGCAAGGCGACGCAATTAACTCCCCCTCCTTCTCCCTAGATGCAAACTCCATCTCAATCCTC
This sequence comes from Lentithecium fluviatile CBS 122367, assembly GCA_010405425.1. NCBI lineage: Eukaryota > Fungi > Ascomycota > Dothideomycetes > Pleosporales > Lentitheciaceae > Lentithecium > Lentithecium fluviatile. The sequence continues at coordinate 1,581,257 of MU005577.1, read as the reverse complement.
CAGTCTCGGTTTCGGGTTCACCTTTCTCACACAACACTACTATTAATCCGCCACCCAGCCACCACATATCATCCATCCAAGATGAAGAGCCCCAAATTCGTCACCCTCCTAACTGCCATCCTCGCCTTTCTACCCGACTCCTCCGTTGCATGCAAGTGCAGGGGCCAGCACAGCTCCGAGACAACCCAGATCTGCTGCAAGGAAGCTAAGGGAAACTTCATCAACGGCGTCGACTGTAACGCCCACTCTATGAGCCAACGCCTCTCTGATTTCGCCTTCTGCTGTCGTGAGCGTTTCTTCGTCAAGTCAGATTGCGGGTGCCCCATTGGCTGCCAGAGGGATGTGTGTATTTGGCATGCGAGGCTAGAGAGGTGGAATGTCTGCTAATCCAGTTAGGCTACGAATCGCAGTGTCGACGAGGATACCGATGATGAGAACGAGTACCCCGATGTAAAGACAACGTACGTCTTTCCTGGAGCGGAGCCGACATACGTCGTGGTCTGAAGGGGGAAGGGAAGTGAGGTCGAGCTGGGTCCACTGAGCGCATGCGAATTCTCCCCGCCAAACACGTTTTCAATCCGGTTCCATTAATTCGACGGACTCTTACACCCTTCAGATGACGCTCATATTGCCTCTTGGATAAGAGGAAAATAGAGAGCATTGGAATACTGGATAATTGTGCTGGTGGCTAGGCTAGCTTAGGCCAGTTTATGTCTACCCTGTACCTTCTGGGCTTCCACTGTTGCGAGGTTGACAGAGCCTCGAGTTTTCGGAGTACCGAACGTCGTATCAGCCCTATCCGGTCAGGAACGCTTGCGCCTACAGCAACATGAACAGAAAACTGTCTGAGAAACCCCCCCACTGCCCCTTCCATCAGATCTCGCCGTCGACGTCATATTCCGCGTCACGTCACGCGTTCGGTCATCGAAATCAAGCCACCAGATATGTTTCAAGAAAATGTTGAAATGTCGCTACCAGAATTTCCTAGCCTCGCGACATACATCAGCCGTGGCTTGCTTACATTGCATGCCCTGCATGTCGTTTAGCCATATCCCCGAGGTGTTGTCGATCTTGATCGTTTTCGACGAGGCTTAGCTTACTGATTTTCCGAATCCGGCGACCTCTTCATGACACACAGACCGTAAATAAACATTCTTGAATGCACCCTGTCTGACTCTCGTATCGAGCCGCAATGATAGGCAATGTCATCAACTTCATTGAATCACGCTGCCATATCTCTATGATTGTAGGGTTACGTCACTGCCGGCATTTAGACTTCTATACAATGTAAGAGGGAGGAGTCGTAGGAAGTCACCGTAGAAGCCGGTGCGCCATGCACTCCGCCATCTATGTGTCGTCGGCGGCGTATCGGGTTGGAAGTTGCGACGTCCATCCTTCACCCTCCACGAACCAAAACTTGGGGCCAGAATGGAATGCTGCACAAGTATATGAGTACCTTCAGGATACCCGGGTTCCTACAACAAACGATGAGTCGTGGGTTGCTCAGTCCCTTCACTCTATATCCTTTAGAACCCACACCTGCTCTTCATCAGTCAACGACACAACCATGTCCCACCACGTCAAAAATATCACCGTCCCATGGGTCCCTCTAAGCGAATTCGACTGGTCCTTCGCGTGATCCGGCCCACTCCCCTGGAACAAAACCGTATGGTCCCTCCTAGCCGCCTTCACCGCGCTCCCCATCTATACCACAATCGAGCTTACGGCCTGCATATTCTACACATTCCGTCGCTACACCGGCTTGTACTTCTACTCTGTGCTCGCGACCACCTGGGGCGTTACCATCCATGCCATCGGCTTCATCTTGAAGTTCTGCGTGCCAGAGTGCAACTGGATACTCGCCACTGTGCTCGCGGAGATAGGATGGGTGGGTATGGTGACGGGATTCGGTGTGGTGTTGTCCTCTCGCATGGGACTGCTGGTGAGGAGTTGGAGGGTGAGGAGATGGGCGCTCATCATGATCATCGTCGACGCATTTCTCTTCCACGTTCCGACCATTGTGTTCCAGTTCGGCGTCTCGAATGGCCCCACGCATAAGAAGTATCTTCCTTACATGGCGCCGATGGAGCGCATCCAAGTTGCGGCTTTCACCATCCAGGAAGTCACCCTCTCGGCGATATACATCTACGCTACGTTGCAGTACCTACGCACTTCACTCCAGAAGTCCACTCGCAGGACCATCGTTCTGCTTGTCGGCATCCAGATCGCGGTCATCCTATTGGACGTCATCATCATAGATCTGGATTACTGCGAGTTCTTTACTCTAAAGGCGGTAATACACTCTTTCGTCTATGCGGTAAAACTCCAGCTCGAATTCGTCATCCTCAATGACGTCAAGGCCATGGCGCGCAGAGGTGTTCTCGCGCCTTCCACACTGCTGACCGTGCGCCTCACTGGACGGTCTTCTGAAACGGGGAATAATGTCCCTTCGCTACCGGCAAAGCCTTCAGGGAAAAAGTGGTGGCCTTCGAGACCTGTGCTGCCGAGTTTGCCTATGGTGTCGGCGTTTTCGACCACGGAGATCTTAAGGCCGGCCGCCGATGTGGAGGGCTATGCGGAGGGCTATGCGGGGTCTGCGGGGTCTGGGACTACGGTGGGTCGGAGGTCTGGTAGCCAGACTAGCAAGGGGTCTGAGGAGACTGAGAAGGTGGGGAGTTCAAGGATGAGTAGCCATCGCTGAGGCGTAGAGAATAGAGGCCGGAATTTATTTCGAACGGGCTGTGTGGGATTATAAGGGCTAGATGCTTGCGGCTCTCGGAGGACGGTCAAATGAAGGACGGTTTCGGGGTAGCGATCACTTTTTGCTAGCAATTGATGTTTGAAGTAAGAGTAGCTATTGACATCTTAAGTATGAAATGATGAAGTTCTTTTGCCGAAGATACTTTACCCCACATCGGCCTTGCCGAATCGGGTAAGTCGCTTAACCCAGCTCCAAATTCCGACGTAAATGTACGGAACAGAACCCCATCACGTCTAGCCACTGTAGAGAAGTACTTGAACCCCTGTAACACCAAATCGTCAACCGCTACAGAAGATATCACAATTTCCTCGATATGGCCGACACGATGCTTGCTTTGGTCCAACGCAACAGCAACGGCAAGCCTGCCTTTTCGAAAGAACACATTCCAAAGCCACAGCCAGAACCGCATCAGCTTCTCGTCAAGATCTCACATATAGCACAGAACCCAACTGATGGTACGTGTCTTTTTTAGAAGTTATCGGCATGCTGATGATCTTGGCAGTTCAATCATTCGACCGCAATATAAGCGGAGACGGCGCGGTCTTCGGATGCGACTTTGTCGGGACTGTCGAGGACGTGGGTAAGGATGTGACGCGAGCGAGCAAGGGTGATGTTATTGTCGGCCTCATTCGTGGTGGTGAGTGTGACCTCCGTTTCATCGCGAACGATATCTGACCAATGATTAAGGCGAGAAGAAAGGCATCGGCGCATACAGCGAGTACACATTAGCAGACCAACGCATCAGCTTCAAGCTGCCCGCGTCGATTTCACCTGCTGCTGCGTCTACGGTGCCGCTAGCAGCTGGGACGGCTTGGCTCGCACTTTTCTCAAAGGATTGCTTAGGCATTGATCGGGACAAGGGTAGCCAGAACACAGTCCTCGTATGGGGCGGGAGTTGTCTGTCCTCTTCTTCTTTATGATTGCACTGACCGGCTGATAACCCATAGCGAGCGTTGGTCTCTACACGATTCAAATCGCAGCTCTCTATGGCTTCAAGATCATCACGACCTGCAGCCCACGAAACTTCGATTTGGTCAAGAGCTGCGGCGCAACTCACGTATTCGACTACAATGATCCCTGCGTGGTTCAAAAAATCTCAGAAGTGGAGCCCAATCTCCAATACGTGTTCGATACTATCGGCAACGACAAATCCTCCGTGACCGCCTCGCAAGCGATCCGCAAGGAAGGCGGCGAGCTGTGCACCGTACGGCCCGATAAGTCGTTTACCGAGAATGTGACGAATCAGACGAAGGTTACGGCCGTGCTTGTTTGGACAGCGTTTTTGAAGGAGAATCGATTTTTGGATACTCTTTGGCCGGTGAGTCCGTCATTTCTGTTCTACGGGAGTAAGCTAATTGATGAGTAGCCGAGCAAGGAAGACCATGAGCTTGCTGCTGAGCTTTTCGAAAATATTCCTGCGTGGCTTGAGAGTGGGAAGATCAAACCGAATGCGACGAGTGTCAAGAAGGGCTTGGATTCTGTGAAAGATGGTCACAAGGAACATCGTGATGGGAAGATCTCTGCGTACAAGATTGTGTATGAACTTAAACGGCTAGCACCAATTCTGAAACGTGAGATCTATGAGCGAGCGTCTTCGAAACCATGCAATTAATTCGCATCCAGTCCAAGCCGACCTAGTCTCTTGCATTCTCGCCCGAAACAAAGACTACGAGCACCGCTACATACCCGATCGTTCCTATGAGCACTTCAGACTTTCTCGCTCCCGCCAGAGCAAGAACAGCGGCGGTCATAAGTGTAAAAATTCCGATCAATCCCATCCTTAGACTTCCGCCTTTGCTTGAAGTGTAATGTAGAGCCGTTATGGCGCAAACAGTAAGTATAGCAGCAGCCAGAACGGCTAACGTATTGACTATTACGTCAATCACTGATGTGTTCCAGAACAGGAAGGCCTCTTCTCCGTCTGGCGTTTTTATCATGTCATTCTTCTCTCAAGTCAGCAGGGATTGTATGGCGAGCGAAGGTCACCTACCACGAAGAGAAACTTCAGACTCGAATGTCGTAGATAACTTCCGATCCAACTGTCGGCACATTGGTTCAATGAGAGAAGCTCTGCATTGTCGCTGCATAAAAGCAGACCAGACGTGTCGCCTCTCGGGCAACGCCGCTCGAGATAGTTCATTGAAGAATCAACAATGGGGTCCGCCAATTTTAACCACCTAGATAAGCCGTTTACATGACCGCGTTTAGGTGAAGGTACGAATGCAACCTCTTTGCACTGGATTACGGCAGTATCTATTCCAAATTAAGACTCCCGATACGACTATGGAAAGAGTTAATAGACTGACTGTATTCGCACAGAAGCTTTCGCATCTTTAAGACGAGGTTCCGCCGCTTGTTGTCCGCAATAAAAGCTCTGCATGATCGGAGCGCATCACCGGCGCCTTCCTCTTTGAGGCGGGCATCCAGAGCCTCGAGCTGATCTTCTAATGTGGTGAGCTCGCTCTGGTAAAACAACAAGTTCCGCGCATTTAAGGCGCGGAATCGGCGAACGATCATCCATTCTTGCTCCTTAGCTAGCAGAGCTGCAAGCTTCGGGTATCCATCCGGAATCGCATCGAATTCTGATTTGGCTGCCATGAGTGACGCGTGTTCAATTCCGATAGCGAGGCACAAAGCTCAAAGAGTCGTGAAGGGAGTGTGCTATACTTTTCGTGTGTGGCGGATGCTGCCACCAATGGGGGAAGTTCGCCTGTTGTGGTGTGACACCCAGCAGCTCAGTCTTTCCGCGTCGCAGGCTCGTACCGCAATCCGCCTACCGCTCCTTCTTCTGGTCCAACAGGTGATATCTGCATCTTGGGTGTCCTCGTATTTTAACCTGATCGCTGCGATTTGGCCCCTTTGTGCTATACAATACTTTCAATGGTAGAAGTGTGACCGGCCGGGAAGGCACGATGGCGCACGACTCAGCCTTGCTCGCCACAGCCTCCGTTCGATGGATTGTGGCTCTGCTTAATTACTCTCCTGATACTCCATTCACCGGATCTCTGGGCAGAGCAAGCCAACTGACTTTCTCCGGGGTTTCCGACTATATAAACAGGCCCACCTTGTTCCAAAGGCCTTACAAGCCTCCCATTGAACATCACATTGGCCGTTTCGAACAGCAACTTATCACCCACACCACTGCCAACTGCAACCTCAAACTTTCACGTCTATTAGCTCTCTTTTGCCCAAGTATCAAGGTAAAAGAGAGCATATCTTCCGTACAACTTCCTCGTCTCTATCGGCGTTGACACTGTTCGCGTAAGTCGAAGACTCCGCCTCTTCCTTCGCCTAAGAGCTCGGATCTTAGCTCTCGTGACAAGGAGATCAACTGGCTTCCCTGGTAAGTCTATCGATCCCATGCACTTGCGAAAGCTGACCCTATGGATATTCACAGGAGACAAAACATGGCTTTCTGGCTTACTCGCGCGAACCATTACAAGTGAGATTGTGACCTCCTACTTTTATGTGGTGTTGTTGGCTGCACGAATCAATGTATTGGGAGGTCAATCTAGAAATCCACTTGAAATGCTGTTGTGTGGAACCGGGCGGCTAGGTTTACGGCGAGTGCGCGTTTCGAAGTTGCGGGTTATTGAGACTTCCTAGTTAATGCATTGGGTTGCCATAAACTGAACCTTGCAATGGTTGAAATCCGCACTCTCTTGTTCACTGCCAGGAACCTCTTCCTGCATTTGCAGCCATTGTTCCTTCCCTGGATCTTTTCACCGCACCTGCTTGTCGAAAACATTACTGCAATCCAGCAACTATTGAGCTTCGGAGTGACGTAGGCTTTGAAAAATAGGCAATTTCCATCGTTTCCAATAGTCGGTTACTAGTAACTATTGGATATATTTGAAGCCGTAACTGTACGTCTCGCCCGACTAACTAACTAATAGTAGGTAGGTTAAGTACAGTAACTAAGGGCTGCCGTAACAGCTTACTACTTAATAGCTCCGTAACTAAAGAGTATAGTTACTAGAGTTACTAGAGTCGTATACCTTAAATCGTTGTCTATATCCTTAAATATCCCTCTAGCGGAGATGTGGGCTATAAGCTTGTTATTAGGCTGTAGCTAAGAGATAGAGAAAGTTAAAGTTAATTATAGAGATTTAACGAATCTAGCATCTAATCTCTACAGCTTATTCCTAGCGCCCTTAGCAGGTTTTATCTCTAGCCCTAATACTAATAAAATCTCTGTATAGGCTAGTTACTGCAGTAACTACAGCCTTATCTATTAGTTAGTTACGGAGGGGGGTCCCCTTACTGACTGACTGCCCAGGAATCCGACTGTCAGTAACAGTAACTAGCAGTCGGACCGACTATTGGGAACGATGGCAATTTCTGCCAAAGCATTCCCTCCCTCAGGTCCTTCTCCCGCGGCTCCTCCAACCCAAAAAGAACCTGACACTCAACCTGACCCAACAGTCCCAGACCCGGATCGCAATAATAATCCAAAAGTCCCAGAAATTGCTTCCGAGTGATTAAATTGTAGCACCCCTGCGGCTTGAACCAATCAAGCTTCGTCTGGTCCTCCGCCATTTGCCCATCGTCCCCCATAACGCCAATGTTATAATAACCGCTTTCTTGCCCTTCGAGATACGGAGGTGGGCGAGCTGGTCTTGGTACGAGTTGCCGGCGCAGTAGCTGGATTGCCCAGGGAAGCCTGTCACGCCGACGAAGGAGGAGAGAAGAATGAAGAAGGCTAGGTTGGATGGGAGGAGGTTGTGTAGGATCCAAGACCCAGAGACTTTTGGACCCACGCATTGATTCCATTCGTCGAATGTCATGTTCTCGAGTGGCATACTAAGGATAACGTTAGCGATGCTTCTTCCACATGTTCTATAAGATTAAGTCACTTAATGGTAAAACAAATGCCGCCTGCACACATCCAGTGACTGGAGGCATATCCTGTGCACACTTCTCAAGACACAAGCGTACACTATCGTAGTCCGCAATATCGCGCAGGGGAGCCTCAATGTAGACTCCTTTCTCGCGAAGTTAGTCGCAGAGAAATTTAGCGTCCGCGTTCTTAGGTCCTGAGCGCGAGAGGACAATCAAATTCCGTGCACCGCGGTCTACGAACCATCTGATGAGCGTACGGCCGATTTCGCTCCATCCACCTGCGATGAGGAAGGTCTGGTGCTCTAGGAATATATATGCTTGGCCGGAAGTTACGCCGGCCTGTAAAAGCCGTTAGTACACCCGACTGAAAATACTCTGAAGTAAATAGGGACTTACTAGTGTACTGTTGGAAGTCTTGTTACCCAGTTCTCCATCAATGAAGGAGCGACAAACGTGCACCTCTCCTCCCTTGAGCGCAAACCCTGTCTCAACCCCCTCACCCGCGCTCATTGACTGTAGAGCCTTGAAGATAGCGCGCGTTTTCGTGGCAACAGTCGAGTCTTTATCTCGTATTGCGAATGTAGCGTACTTCGCGCTAATGTTCTCAAGCTCCAGTGTACGATATAGACCCTCCACTATGCCAACATGCGGAAATGCGATATCCGCATTTGCGACCCATAGACAGGCGTGCGCATTTTACCCCAAGCATTTAAACAGAGCGAATTGATCTGCACTGAGACTTGGGAGCATCGGTTCATCGAGTTCGAGCAAGAAAATGCGGCGTTCGTGCCGGTTGGGCCATTCGGTGGCGGCATCGCGAAAGGAAACCACATTGACGAACGCACCGGTCCCTGTGATGACGCCAGTAAGGTCTTTGGCTAGTTGTTCTTGAGCTTGGGAATCGGGGTCAACAGCGATGGCTGTGTTCAATTGGGAAACACCATCGGGTTCGCTATGTGTAGCAAGATTCGGACGGTCCAGAAACTCGGCGACCGGCTTCCACTCAAAGTGAAGACAAGTCTGCGAGCTAACACCGAGTGATAATCTTTCGTTGTCGTGATGGAGCATCGCGGTGCGCTCAGATGCTTATCTAACCTTGGGAAATAATGAAGATGAAGGTATCAATGGTTACTCCTGAATATCCCGTTGGGTGAAAGGAGCTATATGTGCAATTTAGAGCCGAGACGGCGGGTATTTCACGACCGGCGAATGACACTTTCACAGCGATTAAGGTAGCTGACTGCATGTTGCGGCAGCGATATGGGGAAGCAACTGGTGTGACTGAATGAAGCATGACCTTAGGCAGTTGGTAGTAAGCAGATGAGAACATCTAGTGCAGAAACGTCCATGTCTCCCTTGCCACACTTTGTTGTTGTTCAAGACTGGTCTTCGTCACCACAAACGACTAGTGACCCTAAGCTCAACGACTAGCTCCATCCATTGTAGTGATATGACATTTCAGTTGTTCGAGAATGAAGTGATTGCGGCGAAGTTTTGGGTCTCGTTGCCCCACGCGCTGCGTCATTTCACTCCGTCTTACTATGGCACAGAAACTTCGCCGCAATACAGCACAGACCATCAATTCTACTATCTAGGTGGTCCGGAAATATCGCAAATAATCAGAAAGACAGCCACTGGATGTGCGCCGCGCGATACACTACTTACCCACACGACCATCGCCGTCACCACCTCGCATAGTGGACTCGATTCCGGCATACTCTACAAGCGTGGCTTCCTCGCTCTGCCATTCTACTTCCCCTCTCCATCTCCCTCCCTCAAGCGCTGTTCGCCTACTTGGACTATCGAGCCTGGTACGCCCTCCGATGCGGCGGCCTCCCGCACAATGCCATAGGCTGGACAATACAAACGATCCTCGGCCTCATCCACTCTTCGGATGTCACAGTACTGGCATACTACGACGCGTACATGGCTAGTTTGGAGGCACAGAGTTTCCCTCTCGAGGGTTCGGGACTTCCACAGTGTAATAGAAATCGGCCTAAGCTCGGGAAGTGGGTTCTTCTGTATCGATAGGTAGAGAGTATGGCGAGCGTGGAGATGAAGGTGAGTGGCCTGGTTCTAATGCTTGCTACTGATGTTGAGAGAGTTTCGCTGACGAGAGCTTGTTGGGTAGAGAGTAATTGAGTGCTTCGCTCAGATGGTCTCCAAAGTCCCCAATTTGCTCGGAACAGGGCCTTCGGCAATCGAAGGCGGATGTCCCGCTCTCTTCATTTCGTCCAAGCTCAGCCTTCCAACCCACGAGTGCTACAAAAAAGCACCGTATGAAGCCGCTCATATGCATGAAGCCGATTGGAGCATTCATTGCATTCTACCAGTGGCAGACGCGAGACTGGTTGTTCAGAAAGGTTGGGGCGAGCGCCATGGGCTGAGCGGCAAGATTGGATTTCCTCGCGGGTATTTGATGGGGTACGCGCTGCGAAGTGAGAGTGAGGTGGGCATGATTGAGACGATTGTGGTGGCAGCGGCGAGGTATGGGATGGTTGGGTGGCAGTTGGCGGAGGAGTAGAGTTCAGGATTTGCGTTAAAAGTCGATCAATCCCTCGGCCTCTGTCTACCCTCATCCCAGCCATGTGTTGGCTGCATCAGAAGGCCCACCCATTTCTGGCAAACCTTGTTCCCTCCCCGGCTCCTAAGCAGTTCAATAGTTCGATCCATCGGCTGGAGTATCTCGACAGTTTCTATCTCCACTATTAGCGAGCGATTGTTACTTCTCTAGTGAATGCTTACCAGATTTCGAAAACCTCCTTGATACCCAACGCTCCTGATCTGCTCGGAAGATGAGCGCCTCATCCAGAGGAGTCCGATAATGTAGTGGTAAGATTTAGTCCTTGTTATAGAATCCTGCGGCAGGTTTCAGACTGTTCACGTCTGCGCCCATGTCGAGGAGCGCGGAGCAGCTCTCAAGGTGGCAGTAGCTGGCCATGAAGTGCAAGAGGGTGGAGCCTTGCAAATTACCCACATTCACCTCATGGTCGGTGATAGAAATGGGTTGTCCCTCTTTATCGACCAGGCGTGGCTGGATATGCTCTCGTAGAATTCTCGCGATACCGAGATCGTGTTCTATGCGCTCTGCAGCACTGCAGGTGCGCAAAAGCGCGATTGCGTTTAGACCGTACTCTGCGGCACAATGATAGGATATGCGACGAGAGGGATCGGCTCCGTGCCGAAGAAGGAGGTTCACTGGCTCGATACATCTCGCCCTCGCGGCAAGAAGGACGGCAGTGAAGCCCTGGTTGTCTTCGATATTGACTTCGGGATTGTGTGCGAGCACTAAGTTTATTACTTCGACTTGCATCGCAGGAGCTACACTATAAAAGAGGTGTTCTGTTGACATGAGAGCAGTTCTTCCAGGTGAATCCTTTCCGTTGACGTTGGCGCCTACGTCGAGGAGAGCTTGAACTACCGCTGTGTCTGCGGTTTTGGCGGCAAAGATCAGAGGGGTTGTCTCCTTTGTGCTTTTTTCTGGTCCAAGAAGACTGTTGAAGCGAAAACCATGATCAACGAGAAGATTGGCTGTTTTTTGTACCTGGAGTGACTGCCGATTGCTTTCTCCGCGAACGAATCGCACGTAAAAGAGCGTCGTAGGCGTGATTTGCAGCCATATTTTGCCATTCAGTAGGTGACTGGCACCAATGCCTTCGTCCTTGGAGTTTTGAAGGGTACTGGAATCCCGATGGGATAAGAGTAGACCTAGAGCCTTGTTTTCCCAGTTGGCGGTGGCAGTTTCTATACTGTCGAGTACCATAGCGGGGTGTTTTTCTATCTCATCTTTCCAATGTGGTCCCGAATTGACGAGCGATCCGAGACCCCTATCCGCTCCGAGAGCCAGAAGAGCCGCAATGGCGAAGTGAGAGGAGAACTCTACTGCCCAATGCATAGGAGTGCCAAGTGGGAGAACGAAAGGGTAATACATCATTCCGATACTTTCGGAGCAGCATGCGTCGACTAGAGCGCCATGCTGGACGAGACTACGGGCTATCTCATCGACGCTGGCAGGTCGGAATATGAAAAGCCAGTGTAAACATGTTGGGCTCGTCGGTGAGGGTCTGATTGATGCGTCCGCGCCAAGGGAAAGGAGCAAATCCACAGTTCTTGATGCACCCGCCATACATGCCCGGTACAACGGCGTCTCACCGTGATCATTTAGCGTGTTGACGTTGTCGCGAGAAACGAGATTTGGTAATGTATCGAGGGCTTTCCGGTCGTCGAAACTGCAGAGAACATGCAGCGAACGCACGTCGATAGGGTCGGATACCTTTTCTGCATTCGAATCCTCGACAAAAGGGGTACCTGCAGCAGACCGTGATTGGATGATTTTGTCGTGGAGTAGTTGCACTGAGACACCACTATAGTGACTATTGAATCCGCCAACACTCCGAAAGGTCTGCAAGCTCCGCTCACATTCGCCTTCGTCCAGCGCCCGGGCTTCAGATTCCAGAAACGTCGCGCCGGAAGCGAGACAGCTGAACAGCCATTCAATCCTTTCATGTCCGAGCTCCGAGTCATTCAATCCAAAGAAATCGAGTACGCGGAAGAAGAGTGCTCTTGCTGGGGCGAATCCTTTGGTTGCTGCTGCGCGTAAAATCGATAGTACGTCATCCCTTCGAGCGTGGTTGTATAGAAGAAGCGGTCCACCTTCGGCTTGTTTGAGAAAGGTTGTGAACGCGAGCTCGGGAGTGATAGACGTTGGATCCGACACCAGTGCCCTTTCGATGTGTTCAGAAATTGCCGAGTCGATGTCTGGCAATTGCCATGCATGCGCAACCTCTACTGCAGATTTTCCAATTGACATGCCGTCTAATCTAATGGTGGTTTCATTTCGCTCTTCTTCCGGGAAGCTTCCTGGTTCCCGAAGGTCGACAACATGAGATGAAGGTGCTGGTTTAGATCGATGTGGCCAGAAGATGCTGTCTAGAACAAGACCGAGCTTAATAATACGTTGCGCTGGATTATGATGTAGACATTGTTTGAGAACGCTGATAAGCGCACCAAGCAGCTTTTCGGGAATGTACTCTGTGTATGTGCTGAAGTCTTCCTCCACAGTTGACACCACATCGGGTTCTTCGCCTGCTGGAGGAGGTCCTTGTAGTCTGCACAGTAGCACCCATATTAGTAGCCCGTAGGAGTATGTATCGAGAGAATGGAGAAGCTGCGAGTCCAACGGATCTCCGTGGTCCTGGTGTTTCTTCAGCTCTGGAGCTCTCCAGCCCACAGTCCCTCGTCCATGGAGCGCAGTCTCTTCGTTGAGATCTACGCCCCCGCCGAAGTCTGAAAGCTTTGCCCTCCTCGATCTCTATCGGTGAATATCAGGATATTTGCCGGTTTCAAGTCGCCATGGATGAGCCTGACTTCGTGGATGGCGTCGAGACCATGAGCAACGTCCTCTAGCAACCACACTCGCTCCGCAGTGGAAAGATCTGGCTTGGTGTTCAGCAGCCAGTCGAGATCGCCATGTGCGATCTCGAGCGCGAGAAAAGGGGTTTCGTGCGAATTTCGGTCGTCTAGGCCCCAGCCAAAGAGATCGACGATACTGCGGTGATTTCGCAATTTGGGGTGTCGCAGTGCAGAAATCTCAATGACTAGCTCCTTGACTTGGCGCGCAACGGCGGGTTTGGACAGGTCGAGCTTGGACTTTGCATCGGTGAGGAATTTGGGGAATTTAATGGCAGCGGGGGTGAGAGCTCCTTGGTCTTTCTCGAAATGGATGTCAGTTTTGTACACGTCGAATTGGGCTCCCGAAGCAATGTATTCTGGTTTGGAAACGGTGCTACATGGCCCTTGTACGTCAAGCTTGCGCAGTAGCACTGCAAACGAGGATATGGCCAGCCCGTAGCCATGATCAGATTTGGCTCCCGAAAAGACGTCTAGAACCGATGACAGGGACGGATCCGTACCGCTTATGTTGCTGATGAATGCGCGAATGGGAACGTTGGCATCGAATGTGGAAGAAAAGAGGCTAGACATTTTGGTACCTCGACGCACGTGTGTGGAGGTTCCGGAGAGTCTATTCTGCGAACAGGGAAACGAACAATGTGGCTAGCGAAGTCATCCTTCGCTCTCATGTGTAGCTGCGGTAATCCGCGTGTTGACGTCTGGGGCTGAAACGTACCAATCACATATAATGTTGACATACACGCTATACGCGGCACCCCGCACCTAAATAGTCAACCACGTCAATCAAATGGGTGCCTCCTCGAGATCTCTTCGCAAATCTATCTTCCACCCTCCGAGGGCTCTGTGCCCTCCATACAATTTGGTCCTATGTCGGGGCTCGAAGTGCCCCTCGCCTTCGCGGGGTTAGCCATAGGCCTCCCCAGCCTGGCCGACGGTCTCCAAAAAGCAGGAAAAAGCCTCTTGGAGCGCATCCACCATGTCGAAGAAGGGTACCGAGAACGCTACCTCCTGGCCGTTCAAGTCAACACCTCGCAAACGAACGAGCTGATGGCCTACTTTTCGCCAAGAAGGCGCCTACACCAGACACTCTGCGCGACGAGCTGACGCGGTTATTCCAGGCGTTGCGGGACATCTACGAAGATCTCCTGAGCGTGTTTCCCGCGCCAAAGGCCGGGAAGGAAGTAATCCGGCTGACGAAGCATCAGGCGAAGAAGGCGGATAGGGCGTTGGTGGAGCTCGAGGACTGGAATGGTCGGTTTGTTAACAGAGCTCTCGTGTTTAAATTATTCGGCGCGAGTCCTGAGACGAGTCATGCGGCTGCCACGGACAAAGGAGAAGGAGCGATGGCGCCCCGGAAAATCCAACGGTTACGGGACGCCGTCATGGAGACGCTCGATAAGACAAAGTCCCAGTCCGACCAACTCCTCCTGCCTGCCTCCCGATCCTACGACTCGGAACTGCTACCCGATTCATCCGTATACCGCTGTACACCGCAAGATCAAGCCCATGCCATCTTCCTCGCCGAATACAGAATCCACAGCGACAACGCCCCAGGTCGGGAACTCCAAGCCCACCGTAAGATAGTGCGCGAGATTGCAAGCATCCTCCGTCAAGCCGATCCCATCTGCATGGGCCTACTTCATTGCTATGGCTTCACCTACCAAGCCCTGTCGAACCGCTTCGAGCTGCACTACACCCTCCCCCCAGATTACCACAACCCGCGCTCCCTCCTCGATCTGCTCACCTCACCCGAGACACGGCGAGACGGACCAAATCATCCGTTAAACCATCGCATCGACTTGGCCAAACAGATCGCGACTGCGCTGTTCGTCCTGCACTCAGCTGATATGGTTCACAAGCAAATCCGGCCTGATAACATCCTCATCTTCGAAAAGAAACCAAACTCTTCACTCTCAACGTCCGAGCAAAAGCGAAAATCGTATCCGTACACGGTAGGCGAACCGTTCCTAGTCGGATTCGACGCAGTGCGAAAAGTAGATGTAAAGTCGCAAATGGCATTCGTCGACGAGTGGCAAAAGAACATCTACCTAAGTCCCGAGCGTCACAGACTACAAGACGGCGACGAGTACCGCGTGCAACACGACCTATACAGTCTAGGCGTCATACTTCTCGAAATCGCCTTCTGGGCCTCGTTTCAGGATAAGAAGGCCCGGGGGGTGGGAAGTCTGATACGGAAGGATGATCGTGTTATCGGGCCCGAGGAACTCAAGAAGGTGTATCTGGGGCTCGCGTCAGGTGCGGTGGCAAGGTCGATGGGCGAGAGATACGCGGAGGTTGTTAAGGCTTGCTTGACCGGATTGGAGGAACAGAGTTTGGAGGACGCGGATGGGATTACCGTGGCGACGGCCTATGTTACAGAGGTCATCAAGGGGCTGGAAGAAATAAAGATTTAAGATCATCTACCTCAACCAAACAGATCGCCCACCACCCACCATCCCCTGGCCTCTGTACGACATCGCCGCGGCAGCAGGCACCAGACATGACCAATAGCACTTGCACTTGGGGGCGCGTCGGGTCCGCGAAGTGGGGAATATAGAGACAGGGAGAAGCCACAATTCTATTGCCTTGCT
The DNA here is from genome assembly GCA_010405425.1 of Lentithecium fluviatile CBS 122367. Taxonomy (NCBI): domain Eukaryota; kingdom Fungi; phylum Ascomycota; class Dothideomycetes; order Pleosporales; family Lentitheciaceae; genus Lentithecium; species Lentithecium fluviatile. The sequence continues at coordinate 1,565,651 of MU005577.1, read as the reverse complement.
ACCAGCCCACTAACTTCTTCGCAGAGAATCCTTTAAGCTGGAAAAAAAAAGAGATCCGGGTATCAATGATAGATGAAAAAGAATTCCAGAGATCCGTACCTCGCATACAGGAACAAAAACACGAAAAAACTGCGTGCAGATTACCAACCCCGCCCTTTATAATCGTTACACACTAGAACGCTATAGACGATCGAGCAAAAGAATAAGAAAGGATAACTCATCCGGCACCCTTTCGTACAGTATCAGTACCGATGATAGAGATGGAAGAGCGAATCGGGCGCATAGCGATGAGCCAGTAGTACACCGAACGCGCTATCCGTGCCATCCACCGGGTCTGACGTTTGCTTCATCGGGAATACGATGGGGAATGAGCGGTTTCCTGATATCGAACGCTTCGATAAGCGCCTGCCACGTCGGCCAGTCGATGCTGAAGATGGCCTGGTGCTTTTCGACGTTATGTTCGCGTTGGTCGCTGAGTGTGCGCGCCTCTGCCGGGACTGCATGCGGTTAGCTGCGGCTTCATGCAATTAAAGTGGGCAACCTACTCAGCAACGGGAGTTTGTCTTCGTCCAGTTCTACCTTGGCGTTCCCTTCCCTGATCAGGAAGCTTATGTAAAAGAGGTTTTCTACAGTCTGGCCGAAGGACGTCGGGTTGATGGCGAAGTCGAACAGCGAGACGGCGGCGTTGCCCTCTGAAGTCGTGCATACGCGATGGCGGTTAAATGCCGCATACTCGGTCTCTTCATCGGCATCCTCGAGAGACTCTATCTCTTGCTCGACTTTTTGGGCGCCTTCGATGATATGATTGCGCAGCCGCGACGCGATACTTGTGACGAGATGCGTGAGGTTGGAGTTCTCCGACTGCTTGATGTCCTCTTGCCGGACCTCTTGAGGACGGGTCGCCGGTCCGAGCGCCTGCCGCTGGGATCGGGCGCGGCGTGTCTGCACGGCGCGCGCGCGTTTTTGCACCGAGAGTGGGCCGAGCAGAAAGCTCGGGAGAGGCGGCCTTTTGTTGTTGGGGAAGCATGCTGCCCTGCCGAGGAATTCCCATTCGAGGCCCTCGCCGTTGTCGTCTTCTTCCTCGTCTTCTGCTTGACGTTGGGTCTCGCGGCGGGCGCGCGATTGAGTGGGGCCGGCTTCTTCGGAGCCTGCGGGCCTGCCCTCTTTCATATAGTAGATGCAGCGGGACACGAACTGGTCGACGTCAATGCCGATGCCGGCGTTGTTTCCATGGAGGCTGGCGTTCAGCTGCTTGCCCGCAGTGTCGGTCAAGGTCACTATGAGACGGGCATCCTGTGCAGCCTCGGTGGTCTGTTTCAGCTTGCCCAGGTTGAGGTTCGCGCGTTTAACGTGGTCCGGGATGAGATGGTTGCCATGTTTTATCAAGTCGTCGTGGTTTTCTACAACACTTAGCGTCGAGTCGCCGACATGCATCGTGTCTCTTACCTATTACTTCTCGATGTTGGCTGCGAATATTTGCGCTTATTTGCCTGCGCTCCTCTGGACTCTGGTCTGGGTCGTAGTAGCGTAGCGCACCCTCCTCCTCCTCCTCCTCCTCCTCATCGTCGTTGTCGTCCGGCATAGCGAGGCCAGTATTTTCTTCCCCATCGTAAAGCGGCATGCCGTCTTCAGCGCCATCAGACTCCTCAGGCTCCTCAGGCTCCTCAGGCTCGAGGCTGTAGTCTCCTGTCCGCCGGCGCTTGTTGGCGTTTCCGGAATCGGGGGTGACCAAGCGTTGCATACGCTTGGTGGGTATGGCTAGGCCTTTGCCCTTCGGACGCGGCGTCGCGTCGCGCGATTCGGGGACATCGTTTTCTTTGTCGGAATTCTGCGAAACGGCGGGACTCATGACGGAGTACGATGATGTGCGCGCGTTGCTGGCTCTGTTGAGCTGCGAGGCTGGTGTGGGATCGCGGTAGAGTGAATCGACGGTGCCAGCGCGGGTGGCGAGTGGCGTCGCCGACGTTCGCGTGTTGAGGCGCGCCATGGTCGCGATAGTGGTGCGCAGAGGGTGGAGGGCAGCCTTGGTGGTGTTGACGAGGGGAGACCAGACGCGAGCAGGCGCCTCGGGGCTAGCGCGATTGAAGGGGCGGCCTCGCACTGGCGCGAACTGGATGTGCCAAGCAATAACACGTGCCATCGTTCACCCGCGCATCCCTGCCCGTTCAGGTGGGTGAGCGTTGAGCTTGTGACAGCCGATGCCCAAACGCTACACGCAACTCCACCCAGTGCATCGTCCACAAACACTCTTGCTTGAACACTGCTATGGCAAACTGCGTCGCTTCCTCTAACACTGCTACCTAGGCCCGAGCTTCATCCCGTCCTCCCGTGAGGCTTGCCTGCACTGCTCCATGTCCCACCCTCATGCCCCGCGGTAGCACACGCTCGAGATGGAAGCCTTTCACTTTGCCACGTCTACCGACCTGAGCGAGCTGCTCGTCCACGTTCGGATGTGAGACAATACCACCCATTGCACGTCCCGTATTGATGCTAAGCGTGCATAGAGACCGCCTCGATGGCCACCAGAAGCCTGTGCCCTACTCCGTTCTGTTGAAACGCTCAGACCTCAGGCACCGAGCGTCAAACCTTAGCACGCACTCCGAATTATACGTCACCGCCCAGATATGGGCCGACAGCAAACCCCTCACCGTCCCCGTCCAAACAGCCTACAAGTCGTTCAAGAACGCGCGGATATGGAACGAGTGGCTCAGCCTCCCCATCACCTACGCGAACCTCCCCGCATCCGCTCAGATCGCCATTACAGTGTGGGATCTCTCTCCTGCTGAAGACAAGGATACCAGCCGGCATGCAATACCCTTTGGTGGGACCACGGTACCCTTGTTTGACAAGGACAATACGCTGCAGAAGGGGCGGCAGCGGTGCAGGCTGCATCGCTTTCAGGCCGCAGATGGACTGTCTAGTACGACTACGCCCTGGGTAAAACCACCGGCTCGGAAGGGCAGGAAGGATGTTGTGGTTGAAGATACCATCGATGAGCAGGTGGCTGAGATGCAGCGTCTTGAAGAGCTCCTGAAGAAGCAGGAGATGGGTGACCTGCCCCAAAATCAGTGGTTGGACGCGCTCGTTTTTAAGAAAATGAGCAAGATCCGGAACAATGCACTCAGGGCAGAGGCTGCAGCCCTGAGTCGCGGGGTCAAGGTGCAGCCCAACGGCACAAATGGCAATGGCGGAATTCCGTCCAATGGAGAGCTATTCTACCTGGATATTGAGCTGCCTCGTTTTGACCACTCCATTGTCTTTACCGACGTGGAGTACCCACCACCGCCGGTATCAGACATCAAGCTGTCCGCGGACTCTGAAGTACGGCTACGTCCGCCACCAGAGGTGTCCCTCGGTCCCGGCATTGCGAACCCATATGGCGATGCAGATGCAGGACGCTTGATCCGCATCTACGATCCAGAGGTGGGCAGGAAAATGAATCCGGCCGAGGATAAGCACCGCGCGCTGCAGCGCAGTCATCAAACGGATTCGCTCGATCGCGACAGAAAGCCGAATGTGCACGCTCGCGACAAGCTAAACGCACTGCTAGCGAAAGGGCCGCTCGAGGAGATTACGGCCCATGAACGCGATGATCTCTGGAAGTTCCGCTATTATTTGTCCCGCGACAAGCGTGCTCTTACCAAGTTCGTCAAATGTGTCGACTGGAAGAACGAGCGGGAAGCACGACAAGCCGCCCCTATGCTTGACAAATGGGCGGAGATCGATGTTGACGATGCGTTGGAACTCCTCGGTCCGCAATTCGACCACCCCGTGGTTCGTAGCTATGCTGTTGAACGCCTGAAGAAAGCCGACGACGAGGAGCTGCAACTGTACCTCCTCCAACTTGTCCAAGCCTTGAAGTTCGAAGCCGCTGGCGAAGGCGACGACTCATCGCTTGCCCGCTTCTTGGTAACCCGCGCAGCCAACAGTTTCAGTCTGGGCAACTTCCTGCACTGGTACCTGATGGTTGAAATCAGCGACTTCAGCAACGATCAGGCGCCCGAGCATCGCGATCTCTTCGCCAAAGTGGAGTTCGATTTCATGGAAGAGCTCGAGGCCACGCCGCTGGGTGTCGAGACGAGGAAGACCTTCAAACGGCAAGGTGAGCTTCTCACCGTTCTTGCCAAGATATCAAAAGACGTGCGGTTTGGTGGTGGCGATAGGCCTGCAAAGATCGCCCGCCTGAAGAAAGCACTCGCAGATCCCAGGAACGATTTGGTCAACTTCGATCCCCTCCCGCTTCCCTTGGATCCTTCTGTCATGATCAACGGCATATACCCCGACGAATGCAACGTGCTGAAATCAAGTCTGCTTCCCATGGTGCTCAACTTCAAAACTACCATGAACACGAAATACCCCATTATCTTCAAAGTGGGAGACGACCTCCGCCAGGACCAACTGGTAATCCAAGTCATCACCCTCATGGACCAGCTCCTCAAAAAGGAAAACCTAGACCTAAAACTCACACCCTACCGCATTCTAGCCACCTCCAGCTCAGCAGGTGCCTTTCAATTCGTCCCCTCCATGTCCCTCGCTGCCGCCGTCCAAAAACACAAAGGCTCGCTCCTCGCCTACCTCCGCGCCAACAACCCCGACGACACGGCGCCCCTCGGCGTCCGCAAAGAAGCAATGGACACCTACATCAAGTCCTGCGCCGGCTACTGCGTCATAACCTACCTCCTCGGCGTCGGCGACCGCCACCTCGACAACCTCCTCATCTCACCCTCTGGCGCCTTCTTCCACGTCGACTTCGGCTACATCCTCGGCCGCGACCCGAAGCCTTACGCGCCGCAGATGAAGCTCTGTCGCGAGATGGTGGAAGGCATGGGCGGCGCCGATAGCACGAATTATGTCGCGTTCAAACAGTACTGCTTCACGGCTTGGTCGACGCTCCGGAAAAGCAGTAATTTGCTGCTGAATCTGTTTGCGCTGATGAAGGAAGCAAATATTCCAGATATCAAGGTCGAGAGGGAGGGGAGTGTGAAGAAGGTGGAGCAACGGATGTGGATTGGACGGAGTGAGGCCGAGGCTGCAAGGGAGTTTGAGAAGTTGATTGAGGAGAGTATGGGGGATCGGATTGCGGGGGTTATTGATTGGGCGCATGATGTTTGGCAGTATTGGAAGAAGTAGGTGGGCTGCGGATTGAATGGGACAGTGGGGAGGAGACGGGGATGGCATTTTGGCGTCGGGAGTTTGCTCATGGAAGTATTAGATGTTTGCATATTAGACTACGTTTCTGGTCCTGGTCTTACCTATACCTGTCGAAGCGACACGCTTAATGGAGTAACCTCGTATTATCCATCAAACGATATTCAAGAATAAGTCAGATGAATCGAGCCTACAGACGAACCTTCACAACATCGGCCCCAGCTCTCTCATCCCGACGCCCACTCAACACCCCACCCCCGTCACAACCCGAAACCCCTGCTCCGGACTCGCCGGCGGTCTCACATTAATAAACTCCCAATAATTCACCTCCTCCCCGCCATCAAACGCCATCCCCGCCTGCCACGTCAATGTCTCATTGCACCGCGTAGGCCCGATATCATAAAGCCCCCCCTGCGTCGCCCACTGCGTGTCCCGCGCCTCCGCCGTCCCATTCACCTGTCCAAACACAGCCGGCTCCCACCCCGACACGTTGCGCGCCTCGAACATGTCCCATGTCGCTAGGCTGCCGGCCTCGCGCGCGACTTGGTATAGGTTGAAGATGGGCTGGGGGCCTGCGATGGTTTGTGTGCTCGTGAGCGGGAGTGCCAGGTGGAGGTGGCAGGTCGCGTTTGGCGAGTAGGTGGAGGGCGAGACAGGGCCTAGCGTGAATTGGACTTGGGTTGCGATTTGGAAGGTCGACGGGAGTTGGCGCAGGAGCATGAACATATTATCCCTACCATGGAGCGGCGACATGTCGAAGTTTGGATAGCGCGAGTTGAGGATGCGCAGGTCTGTTGGGTAGAATGTCTGGCAGGGGGGAATGGGTATTGGAGACAGCGTTGGCGTGGGGACTGAGGTGCCGGATGCGCTGGGGGAGGTTGGGTTCGTCGAGTTGGTACCGTTTGGGTAGGGGTAGTAGGGGTTTGTTGTGAGAGTTGTTGGGAGGAGGGTGGATAGGAAGAGGAGTGTGGTGAGCATTGTGGGTCCGGGACGGTGGTTAGCAGGTTTGAGGGTGTGGGATGCGTTGGTTGGTGTACTTCCAGACGGGACGTTCGGAGCACTTAGGGGGCGATGCGATGTTCGTTCTAGGATGACGCGATCCAGGGCGGTAGGTGTAGTAAGGATGTTTACGAGTGCGTGAGGACGATGTAGGTTGATAGGTGAGAGAAACGAAGTATGTGGGGTTGTGCAGAGCGAGAGTAAGGGTGACATGATGACGGAGGCGTCGGGTGATTCTTCGGTTCGTGCCTGCCTTAATCTTCTATGGCACTCAGATACTGCATGTGGGGAAGGTGCTGCAAGTGCATCCAGAAGGAAGCCGCAGTTCGGTGAAGCGCATCGCGAGACGTGTCACCGTTCAATGCCTCAATCCAGCTCTTTCACATACCATACAATTCGGTGCTCTTTGTGCTGTACTGAATAAGCCCACCTTTATGAGCACGGCATCAAGACCCTTCGCAATCCTTGTCGCCTTCTTCTTTGTGCTCATATTTCTTTGTAGTCATCATTCTCGGTGGTCTTGTTCGTACAAGGCTGTACCCTCTCCTTACCAACGACCTCACGAGCCCTTCCTACAATCGTTCCCAACAATCCCCTGTAACAAACACAAGCAATCTTACCAGAGCTTACCAATTTCCCAACCATGTCGTTGCATTTAGAGATTGCGTCGGTCCGGAAAAAAGCCAGATGCTCCAATCCCCTCAATACCACACCCACATTCCGGGTTATAGACTTACCCACCGAGCTGCGTTATATCATCTACAAACACCTCCAGGTGTACACCATGCACGATTACGTGGTGGCCGAAAAGCCAAAAGAGGCACGCCCCGAGCATGACGCGCCAAAAGTGACACTCATCACTCACGGCGTGCCAGTCCAGATCCTCGCCACATGCCGCCAGATCAACGTCGAAGCGAAACCATTCCTGGCTCGGAAGCTCAAGCCTGTGCGGTCGATAGTTCCCTGAATGATTGTGGATTCAGAAGCCGGACACCTTCTCGGTTCCACGTTTCAACTTCCAGAATGCCCGATACTTCGAAGGGAATATTAAAGTCAGTGGGCTCGCGGCTCACCAAGCTTCTTAAAGCGGGGTGCACGCCCCAGAAAAGTCTTCAGAGGATGTTCTGTTCTCTGTGCGACAGCATGCCCAACTCTGCTGCAGTGAATCTGTTCGAACGAAAGGCCGCTGTTCAGCTCCAAAGCCAATATCGCACCTTGAAACACAATGTCTGTGATCTCAAGCTTCGTAGACCAGTCGAAACAGCGCACCGAGATGTCCACGCTGTTTTTCGCTCTTGAGGTCCGTCTGAGTCCCTGGATCATCAAAGATATTACGGCCGATAGTGAACGATGCAGAGTTCCCTCATACGCCAGAGTGCCTGATCCATACGCAACGTTTCTAAACGGCCTCTATAATGGCGTAAGTCATTAGCCTTCGGATGGGGCAAGGACACATTCCACGGAGTGGTGACATTGCGACCGATTTCGAGGCCATTCCAGTTCTTTTCATCTGTAGCCCGGATTATTGTCGAGCACAACGTGTTTTCGTGGAATACAAATTGTGGGGGAGGCTGGGTCTGAACTATGGGTGGGTGAAAGACGAGGAGGTTGGGTGATGTGGGTATGCCGTTCGAGTTATTCAGTGGACAACACGGATGATGCAGTCTTACAGGTGCATCTAGACTATCCCGCTCCCCAAGACACGAGTTGCGCTGTCCATTAGCATTTTCGCCTCAGTTATTCCGCATCGCACTTGCGCAATAGATTGTTTTCTTACCTGTTCATTTTCGTTCCTGACAAATAACGGATCTGAAGCTCTGTAATGACTCTTCTCTCCGGCTGGGTCGCCTGGTGGATGCCGATGTTTCCGTGGCGCTACAGTGCTTGCACACATTTGTACGATATAATCATGCCCGATGCATCATTGGGGAACTGCCAACAGATCGGCTTTGATCGCATTGTATCCACATCCTCGTAATGCCTTCGTGCCCGTGACTCCTGATAGATGTGTGGATGTTCGGCCATCCATGATGACTCTGTGGGCATGCGGCCGGCGAGCTTGCGAAATCTAAACGCTTGGGTTGTTAGACACAAAACTTCTAACGTGCTTACTCAGCTAGGGATCGGCCCAACCTAACGATCAATTTGTTACGTTCCTACAGGGTAGCTAATCCTAAAGGGATAACGTTAAGTTAGTTCTTAGGTAGAAGTAATAAAGGGGAGTAGAGAATATTAGTTACGTAAGTAAATAACAAGGTAGTTAGTACTAGCTTTACCCTAATAATAAGTTATTAGAAAGAACTAGATAAAAAGACACTAGGGGCTATATACTTAGAGCCTAGAATATAGGCGACCTATATACAAAGCCCTATAGAGGAAGACTATAGAAAAACTAAGTAAAGACACTTATTAAAGGTACTACTACTACCTTAGAACCCTGCCTATTAGTAGCTACGTTAGTAACTAGCTATAAGTATATAAATAAATTAGAGCTACGGCTTAAAGTAAAATAGTAAGGCTATAGCTTTAAAAGAATATTTAAATAAAAGTCTATTTATATATAAGAAAACTACTGCCTTAGCAGGTTGCCTTAAGTCTACGGCCTCTATATAATATAATAAGAGAATCTAATTAAAACTTCTTATAGAAGTATTACTACTAAGAAGCCTATAAGTACCTAGTAAAAAGTTTCTAGAGGAACTACTTTACAGTACTTCGCCTTTAGTAAAAATAACTAGCATAGTACCTTTAATACTAATCTAAGTGTTACAGTATCCTTTCTAGATCTCCTAACACTACTAAGTCCTGTTCGTACTATTATTAGTACGCCTAGAACTATTCTCTAAACTTTACTCTAACTAGCAGTTAGTTCGCGCACTAGAAGCATAGACTACCCCCCTAAGTATTTCT
>MU005577.1:1521421-1556384 GCA_010405425.1 Lentithecium fluviatile CBS 122367 | reverse complement strand
TAGATACTATTAAATAGTTAGCCTCTCCTCTACTTAAAGCTATAGTAGAGGCTAAAGTTTAACTAGCGCCTATAACTACTTAAAAGTCTAGAACTAGCTTATCTTTCTTCTAATAGACGCCCCTAATAACTTAAGCTACTCTAAATATCTAATCTAAGAAACTCTCTAACCTGCTATTATTTATAGAAAAGAAAAAGAACCTACTACTCTTCCTAACTAAGCTCTAATATAAGCTTAAAGGAAACTCTAACTAATTTCCTAATAAAGAAGCGTAATTAATTTATGCTTACTTCTAACTTAAACGCAACCCTACTACTCTTATTAACCTATTAATAAGAAAAAATATTTATACTATAGAATTACTTATTAGGTTTCTTTAGGATACTTATAGTAACCTAAACTATAAACTAACTACCTAGAGCTAACTAAATAACCTAAAGTAAGAAAATAAGGGTTTTCTCTTTTACTTTACTAACTTCTAACGCCTAATTACTAATATAAACCTAAATAAGGGCGCCTAGATTAACTAGCTTTACTATTCTCTATTAGATAACCTTTATTAAGTAATAGTTAGTATTCTAATCTCCTTATTTCTAAATAACTATACTAATCTAATTACCTTATATAATAATAATATAAGGTACCTTTTAGCCTACTACTTTACTTTAACTACCTTTAACGCTTTTTACCCCCTTATAGAGATCCTAATATAATAGAAATAGACTTAAGCTATATACCTACTAGATTAAAGAAGCGTAAGTACTATAGAAAGAAAAGACTATACTTTAAGTATAGTAAATATAGCTATATCTCTTATAACTATTCTATTTCCCTTTTCTATACCTAAAATAATAGTATTCTTACCTCTACCTACTCTACTACTCCTCTAACTTATTAGTAAAGAAGTTCTAGTCTAACTACCTTACTTTATAGCTCTTTCTAATAATTCTACTAAAGCTATAGCTATAGAAGTTTATAAAAAGGCTTATTCTAGAGTTAAGTTACTTTTTAGAACTTATATTATATTAGATCTCTGCTAACCTTTAGACTGCCTTCCTAACTAAGAATTAAAAGTATTAAATTAATATACCTATCTTATTAAAATAGGGTAGACTTATTACTATAGTCTAAGCCCTTATTAACTTAGAAGCTAATAGTATTAGATATATAAATTAAGATCTAGCGCGCTAATTAAATCTTTAACTAAAACTGCTTACCTAGACACTGCACCTAACTAGATTTAATAGAAAATAACTTAAAGAAGGTTCTATTTTATATATAACCTTTACTATAATTACCTACTATAGTTATAAGAAGCAATTAGAGCTATACGTAACTAATACTAAAAGATATAAGCTAATATTAGGCTAACCTTAGTTATATTAATATAAAGTTACCTTTAATTACTAGAACTAAGTCCTAAAGTTTAACTCCTTTTAATACTAGGCTAGGTGCCTACGCTAATACTAATATAAAACTAGAACCTAAAAGCTTATCGCTATAGGCACCTAGACACCTATAGGTAAGAGACTAATAAAAGTTTAAAGAAAGTTATTCCTAAAACCTCTATATAAGAATATCTAATAGTTACCTAGTACTAATAATAGAGAACTAGATATCTACTATATTAGATTAGCACCTCTAATAATCCTATTCTAATAACTAAACTATAAGATCTTCGCTACCTCTATAGCTAATATAGATAAAGCCTTAAAAGAAAGAAAGTATACTAACCTAGTAATAAAGGTACCCTGTAAGTACTATAACCTATTATATATATTCTCTTAAAAAGAAGCTAATAAACTGCCTAAGAGATAATTATATAACTATAAGATTAAACTAATGCCTAGTAAATACTCTAGATACGAACTCCTATATAGCATATCTTAGAATAAACTAAAGGTGCTATAGAAGTATCTTAATAATTACCTATTAAAAGAATTTATCTAAGCTAGCTTATTACCTATTACCTTCCTAGTTATCTTTATAAAGAAGCTAGGTAGAGGTCTACGCTTCTACGTTAATTACTAAGCGCTTAACGCTCTAATAATTAAGAACTAGTACCTAATCTCCTTACTATAAGAAACCCTAAGTTAGTTAAGTAAGGCTAGGTTTTATATAAAGTTTAATATTATTACTACATTTAATAAGCTATAGATAACTAAAGGAGATAAATAGTTAACTACCTTCTAAACGTAATATAGTCTATTTAAATACCTAGTAATGCTGTTTAGCTTAGCTAATGCCCTAAGCACGTTCTAGAATTTTATAAATAATATACTCTAACTATACCTTAACATCTTCTACATAGCCTATATTAATAATATACTAGTCTATAGTAATTCCTTAGCTAAATATAAGAAGCACGTCTAACTAGTACTTAAGGCACTAGAAGAAGCTAGCCTATAACTTAATATAGATAAATATAAGTTTAATAAGACTAAAGTTACGTACCTAGGGTACGTAATCTCTACTAAAGGGATTTAGATAGACCTAAATAAAGTTAGAATAATTATAGAGTAGGAGTATCTAAAGAACGTAAATGATATATAAGCCTTTATTAGGTTTGCTAACTTCTACTAATAATTTATTAATAACTTCTTTAATCTTATAAGCCTACTTATAGCCCTTATAAAGAAGAACGCCTAATTCTAGTTTAACCTAATCTGTTAGGAAGCTTTTAATATACTAAAGAAAGCGTTTACTAAGGCTCCTATTCTCTAATATTTTAACTTAGAACTTCTAATAATTATAGAAGCGAACGCCTCTAACTATATTATAGCAGGTGTTATATCTTAGAATAACACTAAAGGTATAACCTAGCCTATTACGTACTTCTTAAAGCGTATAAGCTCTACTAAGAGTAACTATAAGATCTATAATAAAGAATTACTTATAATTATCTAATACTTTAAGTAATAGAGACCTAAACTTAAAGGAGCTGCCTTTCTAATTAAGGTATTATGTGATTATAAGTACCTATAGTACTTTATAATAATAAAGTAGCTAAGCTACTAATAAGCCTAATAGTTTAAATACCTCTTCTAATTTAACTTTATAATAACCTATTTTCCTAGAAAGAAAGGAGAGAAGCCTAATACTTTAATAAAACGCTCTTAAGACATTCCTGCGTAAGATAAAGCCTAATAAGCTAGAAACTAGATACTATTAAGGCCTAAACTATTCTCTAAGCCTTTAGAGCTTTCTAGAATAATATCCCTAAAAGCCCTAATAATAAACCTAACTAAGACGGATAGCTTAATAATAAATATTATTAATAATAAATATACTAATAATAGGTTTATTTAAGACATAATAAAGTTACTCTAAGTAAGTGTAAAGACTAAAATAGTAGATTATACTACTAAGACTAATTAGTAATCTATAACTCTAATAAACTAAGAATTAAGTTACTCTAACTTATATATAAGTCTATTAGTAGCTACCCTAGCAGAGGGAAGACTCTTAATATCCTTTAGCGCGAGTATTACTAGCTGCGCATGCTTAATACTATTTAATAATTTGTTACCTACTACTATACCTATTATAGAGCGAAGGCTTCCTGTAAGAAGTACTATAGCTTGTTAAAACTATTACCTATACCTAAATAGCAATAGTAAGATATCTCTTTTAACTTTGTTATTAACTTACCTAAATCTAAAGGCTATATAAATATTATAGTAGTAGTTAATAGACTGTTAAAGTACTAATATATAATCTTCTACGCGTTAATAATAGCCCCCGCGATAGTAGAACTGTTTCTCTAATACGTATAAGTCTATTATAGCCTGCCTAATACTATAGTATCTAATTAAGAGATATAGTTTATCTCTGCCTTCTATAATAAACTATATAAATAACTAAAGGTTTAAGCCTAACTCTCTACTACTTTCTACCCTAAGAGTAATAGATAAACTAAGAACGTAAACGCTGTAATAGAATAAGTTCTCTAAGCATTTATAAACTACTAATAAGATAACTAGGTATAATAGCTACTAATAGTATAGTTTAAAGCTAATAATATAACCTCTAAATCTATATAAGTTTCTTTATTCCTTATAAACTATAAATAATACTCCTAAATAGGTTTTAAACCTCTAATAAATATAGTTTGCCTAGCCTATTAGGCACTATAAGTAGCTAACGCGAATAAGATAATTAAGAAGATACGTAATATAATTAAGTTTATACGTAAAGAGTTATTATAGGCGTAAGCTATATAGTAAGAATACGTAAACTAGATATAAATACCTACTCTAACGTATAAAGTAGGTAACTAAGTGTAGCTTAACGCCTAAAATATCTAAACTAACTAATAGTTAAAGAAGCTAGACTAGAAGAACTTTAGCTTATTTCTAGTAGCTAAAGTAGTCTTATTCTACGCTTACTAACTAAATCTACTTAGTAGTATAAAGATATATCTAGTATTTTATATCTCTCTAATCTAACTAGCCGCGCCTAAATCTAATTACCTGCTTAGCTAGCAGAACCTGCCCCCTAAACCTATTATAATTAATAATAAACTAGAGTTTATTATTAAGAGCGTTAAGAGAATTTACTATAATAAGAGAAAATAAACCTAGGAATACCTAACCTAATAGACTAGCTATAATAAATTATTATAGAAGCTAGCTAAGTTTCTAAAAGAAACTAAAGTAGTTAAGTAATTCTATACCTAATACCTAAACAAACTAGTACCTAGTAGCCTAGCAACCTAACGCCTAATTTAAAAAGAGAATAGTAGGGGAGGGGTACTGTTATAGTATTCTTTCTAGATTTCCTAACACTACTAAGTCCTATCTATACTATTATTAGTACGCTTAGAACTATTCTCTAAACTTTACTTTAACTAGCAGTTAGTTCGCGCACTAGAAGCACAGACTACCTCTCTAAGTATTTCTACTTTGCACCTATTTCGCTATTTCTGTTCTATATACGACGTCTTATATTACCTAGATATCGCACGCAGTAATTAATTAGTCTTTACTGTAAGAACTAAAGGCCTACTCGTTGCGTCCTCGTAACATAGAGAGTTAATATAAGGGCATATAGTAATAGGAGAACGAGCAGTAAAGCAATGTATAGATTTAATAGATAGATAAATCCTTAAGGAGTAAGAATACGTGGGAGCAAAGCTATATAGAGACGGTTACGTGCTAAGGTATAGCTAAGGCATGCCTAGCGGGTCTCTAGTACAGAGAGGTGTTATAATAGCCCCCTCTTTTTTATAGCGTCGTCCTAACGGTGCAATAATATAAAAAGAAGTAATCTATCTAGTAGACCTGTAGGGCTATATTAGCTAGGCAACGCCTACTAACCTAAAGTAGTAACTTTATTATTATAATATATATTAAACTTCTAAAAAAAACCCTCTATTAGTAGAAGAAAATACTTTATAGAGAAACTTATAATAATTAGCAGTCTAGTAAGTATATTACTAGAATACTAGAGACGTACTAGGGGGGTTACAGCTTATATAAATTAAAACCTAGGCTACTATGCGCTAGTCTGCTTAAGTTATTTACCTCTAGTAACTACTAATAGTACTAAGGGTAGTTTAGAGTTTTTAAAAATAACGTTATTTCTTATAAGTAAGTTAATTCTATGTCCCTATACGTATATATTTACTTTATAAGTATTAATTATTAATTAACTCTAATTACTAGTTAGAAATAAGAGCTATAGTTTACTCTATAACTTTATAATCTAGCATCTATAAATACTATAATAACGCACCTTATAGAGTTCCTTAAGAGTGTGCTGCTTAGGTAGTAGTAAGGTTCTAGTATATTACTACTATAACCTTGCTATTAAGATAGCATTAGTTAGTACGCGTTTACGCTTAGTAGTATAAGAAGCTCTTACTTTATACTATACTACTACAACCCTACTATAAATAAGATCTAAGTAAAGTTATAGAGACTCTAGAGAGTGCTTATAATATTATTAGTAAGAGAGGGTTAAGACCTAGTAGTAATAGTAAGTATAAAGAACGTAGTTAAGAGCTCTATATACTCCTTAGCTCTAATACTACTATTATTATTATACCTTTACTATCCCTTTCTACTACCTCTAATAAGCTAATTCTAGCTTACATTTATAAGTTACTAGCCTATCTAAAGCCCTAGCCTATTCTTATATAAGACTAGTGCTTAGAGTATCTGCCGTAGTTTGCAAATAAGGCTTAGTATAAGGCTTAGAAAGCTAATTACCTAACTAAGTACTATAATAATAGTAGGTTTTGCGCCTATATTAACTAGTGCTTTAAGTGTTTAGGCTATATTAAGCGTAAAGAAGTTTATAAGCCTATAGGTACCCTTTATACTATAAGCTCTTTGCTAACGTTTTAGGTAGGTTCTGCCTATATTTTACTATAGCTTTAATATCTTAACCTAGCTACTTAAATATATAGTTAAAAAGAGCTCTTAGGTTAGCACGCTATTACGGTAGCTATAGGAGCGGGTTTATAATTACGCTATTAAGCTAAACTAGGGCGTAATTAATGCTCGCGTAGCTTATAAGCAGGAGGTTACCTACTAGAGTAGTAAAGAGGCGCTTTAGTAGCATTATACTACTAAATATACGCGTAACTTTAAGTAATATAAGGTATATGCTTACTTACTTTTTATAGTTAGTACTAACTTTTACTAGTATAGTTTAGGTAGCGTTAGCTCTCTTAAGCCTACTAATTTTATTATTAATCTTATATTTAAGCTGCAGTTTATAGCTCTATATAATAATAATATAACGCAACCTAAGGGTTTTAATAACTATAAGCGCTAGTAGTACTACTTTAGTAGTAAGATTCTAATAGCTTCCTATAGGGGTAGCGGTATAGTGCTACTTACTTTCTATAAGCGTAGTAATAGTAGTTCTTAGTTACTAGGTACCTTAAGGTTACTTAGGAATTAGGCCCTATTATATATATAATCTAAATTAATATTTAACTTACTTACTTACTTTCTGCCTAGCTTATAATATAAGCTTTATAGTAGTCTAGTAACTATATTTTTTAGGGAGTAGTAGTATTATATAATTAGTAGATTTTATAATTCTAAGGTCTTTAGTATACGTTATATTAAGATTTTAAAGAGTAGCTTAAGCTATTTCTTTGTGGGTCTTCCCTGCTGTTTTCTTAAGCGCGTTTTAGGGGGGTTGCGCTTAGAGGGTTATAGTAAGTAATTATCTAGGTGTTTCTAGTACTTCTTAAGAACCTTATTATAATAATTAAGGTTATCTTTAAATTTTTAGGTAGCCTCTTCTATAGGCTACTCTAGCTATTTAATAAGGTATTTTATTATACTATAAGTAACCCTATAGGCGAGAATTATCTTAACCTTATAGTAGTTATATTTAGCTAACTCTACGTTCTAGACTAGGCCTAGTTTAAAATCGCTACCCTTCTAGAGAGGTGTTTATTTCTCTAATAAGGAAATATAGAATATAGAATATAGCTAGAATATGCCTAGGGGTAGGTTAAGCTAGTAGGCAAGCTTCTTATAGCGTTCCTTTATAAGGAACAGTCTTAAGTACTTAGCGTCTAGCTTTTTACTTAGGCGCTTTATCTTAATATTAGTTACTTTAAGTAGGACTTACTTACTAATACTAAAGTGTATATTAGTACGCTTAGAATTATACTACGCCTATTAGTAACGCTAAGTATAAGTTAGTGCGTTCTTAATATTAGACTAGTCCTTAAACTATTCTTAAAGATATGTAGCTATTTGCTAGCGTATATCTAAGCTTATAGTATATTTATTTTAGAGTTCTAGAGGTAGTTATAACTAGTAGTTATCTAGAACGCTATTAAAGCCTTAGGTCTTAACTCTATAGGTAACTTTAATAGGGAATTACCTATAAGTAGAGTATAGTTTAGAGTTATAAGTATATTTTATAAGAGGTAGTAATAAGCACTAATTATCCTACTTCTAGTTATAATATATATAGAGGAATATTTCTAACTCCTAGTTTTACTACTTAGTCTAGCTATTTATTTAAGAATAAAACGTAGTGCTTATTCGCCTCTTAATCTTAAAGTAAAAATAGACGTTACTTTAGAACTTACTAGTAAAGACCGTGCCCTAGTCTATTAATAGACTATTAGGGGGACTAGTCTTAAGAAACACTTCTATATATAGGAGGTCTAATAGAGACTATGTAGTAATTTTCTTAGTTATAGGAAGGTACTAGATATACTTTATAAAGCAGTTAATAAGAACTAGAATTACGTTATATTAGATTCCTACTAGGTTAGTTAATACTAGCAGGTCTATAATAAAATCTAGAAAGAAGTCTCTCTAGAGTTTAGTAGGTAGTAGAATTAATTCTAACATATCCTATAGCTTATACTAATAGGTCTTATTAATCTAATAGAGAACGCAGCTCTTAATATAGCTTTTAACGTCTTTAGCTAGGCTAACCTAGTAGTACTTTTACTAGAGGATAGATATTATCTTATTAACGCTATAATACCCTTCTAAGAGATTATTATAATTCTTAGAGAGGATATTTTCGCAGAGGGCTTTATTATTAGGAATCTATACTTTCCTACCCCTACGTAGAACGCCTAAAGGATCTTAAGTCTATTAAGAGTAACTCCTAGAAGTTTTATTATTCCTAGTTACTAGCTATAAGTGCTTATAATAGGCTATATTACGTTCTTACACCTCGCAGAGGCAATTAAGAAGAGCCTTAGATAGATCTAAAGTAAAGGCTCCCTTATTACGTATAGCTGCACGTATAAATAGGTGTAAGGTATATATCTTAAGGTTAAGGCACTAATACGGTCCTAGATTCTTATTAGCATATACTCGCGCTCTAGAATTAAATTCCTTTATAGATATTAAGAAAGCTAATAGTAGTAATGTAAGGGCACTGGCAGCAGGAAGAGGACTAGATAAAAAGTACATAGTATATTAAGAGATTAGACGAATCCTTACAGAGTAAGGAGGTTTAAGGCTAAGACTATATAGGGCCAGTTACGTGCTGGAGCTGGGCTAACGAATACCTAGTAGTTCTAGCTAAAGAGGCATTATAATAGCCCCCCCCTTTTTGCGACGTTATCCTAACGTTATAAAGTAGAGAAATATATAATGTCCTTTAGGTAAAGTTCCTAGGTACTACTAGATAAGTTCTAAGATCCTATTAGGTTACCTGTAGGACACTACTAGAGATTCCTTAGAATTATAGTAAATAGTCTATCTAGTTGCCTTACTAATTACTTAGCTTACTTATTACTAACATTAATTCTATAAAGAGGTAATAGGGCTATTAAGCGGGTATTTATTACGTTTACCTAGGATAGCGCGTTTGCGCGTGCTTTCTAACGCAGTTTTAGTTAGGTCCTATAGGACTCGCAGCTAGGTACTACTTTATTAAACTCTTAAAAAACCTCCTATAAAGGAAAACAGTATTATAGAGAAACTTTAGCAGATCTATCGCCTATAAGTAATATACTAAGGTTTTAGTACGTATCTAGACACTATCTATACTAAGTATTAGTTAGGGTGTTTACGCGTAATATAAGTAAATGTTTTCTAACGCCCCTTTTATATATAGTCTACTATTAGAGGCTCTTATAATTTCTTTTCTATTCTTAGTAGTTCTATAATTAGTTATCTATAGACTTGTAATTAAGCATCTATAAATGCTTTAGTACACAAGGTCTACTACTATAGCGTATTACCTACGTTAGGGTAAGGTTCTATTTATATGCTAACTTAACTTAACTATACTCGCCCCTTATAAGGTTAAGCGCTAATTATATTAGTAATTTAGCGTAAGAATTAAATTCTCTAACTACCTTTTATAACGAGTAGGCTAAGGCAGCAGCGTATAGGCTCTAGAACTTACTTATAATATTATTAGTAAGAGGCTAGAAGGGTAAACGCGCTAGCAGCGTTATATATATAAAGGTAGATAATAAGAGTCCTATTCCTTTAATTATACTATAATATCTACTATACTTATTATACCTCTTCTATCTCTTACTACTACCTCTAATAAGCTAATCCTAGCTTATATCTATAAGCTTCCCGCCTATCTAGAGTCTTAGCCGCCTCTTATATAAACGTAGTGCCTAGGCTATCTCCTATAGTTTACTAATAAGGCTTGCTGCTAGACTAGTAGAGCTAAGTACCTTACGCGGTGCTACGCTAATAGAAACTTTTACAGCTACTCTAACGTATATTCTAAGTATTTAGGCTATATTAAGCGTAAGAAGACTTATAAACTTATAAGTAATACTAAAGCTAGAGACGTGCTGCTAAATTCCTATATAGGTTCTACTATAGTTCTGCCGCGCTTTTAACGTCTTTACCTAGCTACTTAAGTATATAGTTAAGAAGAGTACTTAGGCTAGAAAGGCTATATTTAGTTCTTAGAAGCGCGTTTATTAGTACGCTATAGCGCTAAACGTAAGCATTATTAATAAGCGCGTAGCTTATAAGCGCGAGGTTACCTATATTAGTAGTAAGATAATAGTGCGTTAGTAGCGGGCTACTAAGTATACATATAACTTTAAGAGATATAAAGTATGCTTATTATCTCTCTTAAGAGCTCTTACTAATTATTATAGCATAGTTTAGGTAGTATTAGAGCTCTTAAGCCTTCTAACTTTATAACTAACGCTATACTAGAGTTATAGTTTACTACGCTCTATAATAATAATATATAGTAACTTAAGGGCTCGCAGAACTGTAAGAGGCACTAGTTCTACTTTAGAAGTAAGATTTTAATAGCTCCCCTTAGGGGTAGCAGTACTATACTAGTTACTTCTAATAAAAGGGGGAATTTACTATAGTCCCTAGGCACTAGGTTTATGCTAGGTAGCTAAGCTGCTATAGCCTCCCCCCTTCTACGGCGGTATGCTGCTAAAATAATATATATATCTATAAATTATAGCTTATCTAGTTCTCTATAACTTCTTACCTGCTTATAATAAGCTTTTAGCGCTTTACTTTAAGAAGTAATAAATGCTAAACTAGGGCTTCTTATATATATTAAGGGGTATACTAGTTTTTGCCTAGGGCTATTATCTCTATATAGATATAGAAGTGTTATTACGTATAACTTCTACCTAAAACTGTAGTTCTATATTAGCTAGAGGCGCTGCGTACGGCATTACTGTAGCCTTACTTAGAGTAGCTATAGCCTACTTCTTTATAGGTCTTCCCTATTATATTCCTAAGCGCTTTCTATAGAAGTTACGCTCGCTTAGGCGAGGTAACTAGTTATCTAGGTGTTCTTAGTATTCCTAGAGGACCTTATTATAATAATTAAGATTCTTCTTAACCTCCTAGGTAGCGTCTTCTAACGGCCACCCTAGCTATTTAATAAGAAACTTTTACTAACTGTAGGTAACCTTATAGGCAAGAATTACCTCTACCTTATATTAGTTATTATTAGTAAGTTTAATGTCCTAGACTAGGCCTAGTTTAAAGCTACTACCTTTATAGGGTTTAATCTATTTCTTAAGTAGAGAAATATAAAAGATAGGATATAGCTAGGCTATAAATAAGGGTTAGTTAAGCCTATACGCTAGCTATCTATACTATTCCTTAATAGTAAATAGGCCTAGATACTTTACGTCTAGCTTCTTACTTAGCTGCTTAGTTTTAATATTAGTAGCTTTTAATAAAACCTGTTTACTAATAGTAAAGTATTTATTAGTTTACTTAGAATTATACTAGGCTTACTAGTATTATTAGGCTTATTCTAACGCCTTACGGGTGTCTAACTAATCCTCTGCCTACCCTTTTAGATATGCGTCCGCGCGCTAGCGTATTACTAGGGTTATTATAGGTATTTTCTAGAAGTCTAGTAGAGGCTATAGCTAGTAATTATCTAGTATACTATTAAAGCCTTATAACTTAACACTAAACGTAACCTTAGTTAGACTCTACCTATAAGTAGAGTAAGCTTTAAAGTTATACGCGTATTCTACTATAAGTAGTAAGCTATACTAGTTATTCTATTAATAGTTATAGTATATATAGAGGTACGTCTCTAGCTCCTAATTTTAGCGCTCTGTTTAGCTATCTGTTTATAGATAGAACGCTATACTTAGTCTACGCCTTACCTATAGGTAGAAGTATATATTACTCTAAAACTTACTTATAAAGACTATCCTATAGTCTATTAGTAAGCTATTTAGGGGTCCTACCTTAAGGAACACTTTTCTATAGAGAAGGTCCGCGAGAGCCTACGTAGTAATCGTCTTAGTAATAGAAAGTACTAGATATACTTTAAAAAGTAGTTAATAAGTATAAGTTCTAAATTATACTAGTTACCTGCGTAGTCTGTAGACTCTAGCAGGTTAGTAATAAAGTCTAAGAAGAAATCTCTTTATAGCTTTATTAGTAGGAATATAGACTCTAGCGTCTCCTACAGCTTATACTACCTTACCTTATTTACTTAGCATAGAACGCAGCTATTAATATAGCTTTTAACATCTTTAGCTAGACTAGTCTAATAGTACTTCTAGTAAAGAATTACTATTATCTTCTTAACACTAGAGTGTCTGCTAAGGGGATTATTATAGTTCCTAGTAAGAAGAGCTTAATAAAGAGCTTAATCTTAGGGAATTTATACTTTTCTAGCTCTGTAAAGGACGCCCTATAGGTCTTAGATTTATTAGGGCTCGCCCTTAAGGCGCTTCTTCCTATTCTAAAGTGTTTAATCTAAGAGTTAGTAATAGGCTATATTACGCTTCTAAATCTTATAGAGATAGTTAAGTAAGGGCTTAGACAGATCTAAAATAAAGGCTCTATCTTTTTATATAGCTGCTTATATAAGACAGTATAATAAGTAAGTATAAATTACCTAGTAATAAAGAAGTACCTTTGCGGTGTCTACCTAGTTAGCTTACTCTCTAGACTTAGGTTCCCTATTAGGTTATTCTATAGATAGGATAGGGATTACTAATAACGCTGTAACGTTAGTAGCTAGCGCTATACTAGGAGATCTCTAGTTAGGTTTATATACGCTGCCCTTAGTGCCTATACAGGACCTATATAGTTTCTTATTAGTAGGTATAGAATTATAAGCTAACTAACTAATAGCCTAGGTAGTAGTAGACTTCTAGAGAGTTTACATCTAGAGTTTATTCTAGAGAGTAAAGAGTATAATATTTCTTAGTTCTTTCACTTTCCCTGCCTAAAAGCCTTTAGCGTAATTAGGTCTTTTTAAGGGAGCGTTAGCTAGATTAACGCTTCCTAGCTTATATTTAATTTTAAAATTAAAACGTGCTAGCTTCTTAGCCTAGCGTGCTTACTTAGGTGTAAGCTCCTTTATAGTTATAAAATACTTTAGGTTATTATAGTTAGTTACTACCTAGATTATACTTAGGGTATACTTAAGATAATACTACTAAACCTTAAAGCATTTAATAATAGCGCTTAGCTCTTTATTATAAGTATACTATTATAGAGATAGACTACTAAACTTACAGCTCTAAAAAGTAACTAGTTTCTAGTACTTTTCTATTCCCTCTCTACTACTTTATAGCTAGAGTAAGATTACTGCTATAGTAAACTCTAATACGTCTAAGATAATTATAATAGGTTTAGTTAGATTAAAGTATTATAGTACTAGAGCTTTAGTAAATAGGCTCTTTAATATAAAGAATGCGTTCCTTACCTCTGTTAGCTATAACTACTTCTTATACTAGTAGGTTAGACCTTTCTTTATCTTCTAAGGCTATAGTTTTATTACCCCTATTCTAGGTTTTACCTAATTCTTAGGCGGTACCTAGGCGGCAACTATATGCTCTAGGAGTAGTTATATAATCTCTAAGTAATTATAGATAAATTATTAGTAGAAGTTTATAAACCTTATAAAAACTTAAACATCTTAGTATCCTTCTAGCTCTAGCTATTTCTATATAGTTTAGACCTATACTAGATCTATTACTACTCCTTAGGGTGTAATAATATAGCCTAAGAACTCTACTAATTTTATAAAGAAGGTATATTTTAACGCCTTAGCGTACAGACCTTATTCTAATAGCCTCTCTAGAACTTCGCGTACATACTACTTATAGTCCGCCTTATCTTTAAAGAAGATAAGTATATTATCTAAGTAGACTATATATATGCGGTCTACGAGGCCCCTAAGGGCTCTATAGATATATAATTAGAATAACGTAGAGGTATTAGTTAACCTAAAGGGTATAATAAGATACTTAAAGTAACTATAATAAGTTTTAAACGCAGTCTTCTACTTATCCCCCTCTTTAATACGTAGCCTATAATAGGCGTTACGTAAATTAAGTTTACTAAAGACTTTAGCTTTAGAAAGCTAGTTAAGCATTTCGCTAACTAGTAGGATTAGGTAATAGTTCTTAACTATTACCTTATTTAGGCCTTAATAGTTAACGCATAGTCGTATTATACTATTAGCCTTTAGAATAAATAGAATTAGAGCTCTAATAGGGGATTTACTATACCTAATTTAGCCCTTCTCTAGTATAGAATTAAGGTATTCTTATAGGATCTCTAGTTCGCGGCTAGAGAGATTATATATAGGTATATTAGAAGGCATCTTCCCTTCTATTATTTTAATAGCATAGTTATACTCTAAATTCTATTAAATCCTTAATAACCCCTTAGAGTTAAAGATATAAAGTTAGTCCTATAAACACTCTAGAATAAGAGCTTTATCCTTATCTATTATATAAGACTTGCCTATAGGCAACTGTATACCTAGCAGGGACTACCTAGGACTTACATAGTTCCTCTATAGAGGGTCTTACGCTTAGCTTCTACTATAGTATAGTAATAAATAAGTAACCTTAGCTACTATAAGCTAAAGTAGATCCTTTAACTTAGAGTAGCCCTTAATATATTTAGTTATATATTTAAGTGTTTAGGATATTTAGTTTTTAAACTAGAGTAGTCCTTTCTTATACTAGTAAGTAGCGTCTTATTTAATATCTTTACTATAGAGTATAGTTATATAGCTACTAGACTATTACTAGAAAGCCTTTATCTCTACTATATTCTCTAGTAGTAGTACTTTCTTAGGCCGTAGCCTATAAATCTAAAAGTTCTAAGGGTGTAGTATATATGCCTTTTCCCCTAGGGCTATATCTATAAGTAGTTTATTAAGATTAGTAATTTTAATTCTCTCTTTAGCTATATCTTAGGACTACTACTTAAAGGTACTAGTACTATACTAGATCTTTAGGTTAGCCTTAGCTAACTAAAAGTATTCTAGAATAAGATTATAATCTTTAAACTAGGTAGCCTAGAAATTAGTAGGTCTAACTATACGTTAGATACTAACGCTATTCTTATATATAAGGGTTAGTAAGTATATAGAGCCTAGCTATAACTAAGTTACGTTAAGGGTATAAGCTCTAGGCTTTATACGCTAAACTATTAGAAGGCTTAGTTATATAGTAGTACTCTTCTAAATAAGGTTAAGTTCTATACCTAAATTAAATAGTACGCGAAGAATAACTAGAACGCTGTTAGAACTTAATAGTTATACTTTAATAGCTATTCTAAGATATAGGCCGCCTATATCTTATTCTAGTAGCTATATAGTAAGCTTGCCTACTAGAACTTCTTTTTTCTTAAGGGGTTAGCCTTATTATCTCTTCTACGTTATTTCTAATATAGTTTTCTTACCTTCTTAGGTTATTTCTAGAATAAGGACGCGACGCTTTTAGATCTAGAGGGCGTTATACTAGAAGGCTATTCTCTTTAGGTCTATAACCTCTTAGAGGATAGCTTCTAATTATACCTTTTTCTACGCTAGCTCTAGTTGCTAGTAGGTGCAGTACGCTTACCCTCTATAGTCTAGCCTTAGCTAGGCTATTAGTAGTTACCCTTTAGGACTAAGTTAGCTATTTATATAGCTATCTCTATATCTCTAATAGCATGTTTAAATATTAACTAATTAGTAATATTTTTAAGCTAGCTAGCTTATTAAACCTCTTATTAGATTAGCTCTAGGTAGTAAGACTAAATAAAAGATACTTTTACTATCTTCCCTTAGGGGCCTTTAAAGAAGTTTATATTAAGCAGTATAAGCTTATTTATAAAGCGATTATAGAAGATATTAAAAGAGTCTTCTATTTACTATTTAATATTCTAAAACCTAGCGTAGTAACTGTACTTTATAAGCACTAGATCTTTAGCTAGGTTCTAGATACGTTACTAGGTTTATACCTAGGTTATAATATAGTTACTATTAACCTCGTAATTTAGAATATTATAGTAGGTATTATATTTAATAAGGGTAATAATCTAACGTATGCGCTAAATTAAATCTTTAGTTATAAAGTGTATGTCTATAAATTAGTTAACGTTTTTAATTTATTATTTAATTTACTAGATAGAGGGAGGCTTTCTATTATTACTAAGCTTAGGGGCATCCCTTACTTAAAAGAGGCTTTAAATTACCTTATATTAAGCCTCTATAGAGAAGCTAGTAGGCTTCTAAGAGCGTACTAACGTTTTAAACTTAGCTATAAAAGTATTATAGATTGCTTTAGCTTCTATAATTACTAATTTAGGAGCGTTTTCGCTTTAAAGCTAGGCCTAATTACTAAATAGTTTAAGTTTTAGGCTTTAGACTAATTAGGGTGCAGCTAACCTAGATTTCTATTAGGTAGGTGCTAGTCCTTTCCTATATATAAGTATAGTATTTAAGCCTGTAGCGGAGGCCGCGATAGGCGAATATTAGCTTATATATAGGTAGCTACCCTAATATTATAAGTGTAAGAGCGCGTTAGGTTCTTACTAGTTTCTAGTAGGGCCTAATTCTTCTCTAGAGGATAATTTAGGTAGTATATCTCTAATAGTACGTAATTATTAATTACTATTAGTGTTATAGGAGGTTCCTAGGTACGTTATAGAGACTCTATAATCTTCTAGGTTATATTCTAGTAACTTAATATTATATTCTTTATTAGGCTATAGCTTATGTATAAGGTTTAATATAGGGTCGCGCTATAGCTGTTTAGAACCTGCCTAGGTAGTGCCTAGCTCTAGGTTAGAGCCTACAGTAGCCTAGCGCTTCTTACGCGTTACTTATAAGCTTAACATCGCTTAGTATAATATTAGGTAAGGTTAATAAAGATAGTGTAAAAAACTTTTTATCTAGTCTTCTAACTACTAAATCTAAGAAGAAGTAGAGAAGGATTTAAATTATAAGGGTACTAGTAGCAGGAAGAGGACTAGATAGAAAGTATATAGTATATTAAGAGATTAGACAAATCCTTACAGAGTAAGGAGGTTTAAGGCTAAGACTATATAGGGCCGGTTACGTGCCGGGGCCGGGCTAACAGATACCTAGTAGTTCTAGCTAAAGAGGTATTACAAGTAACGTATTACTAAGGGCTAGCGCTATACTAGAAGATTTTATATTAGCGTTAGTTATAGCGCGTACACTGCGTACTATCTAACTACTAGCATTAGTAGCTATAGACTTTTAGAAGGCCTACACCTAGAGCTTATTTTAGAGAGTAGAGAGTATAATATTATAAAGCTCTTTTACCTTCCTAGCTTAAAAGCCCTTAGCGTAATTAGGTCTTTATAATAGGGCGTCTATAGGGTTCGCAGAGCCTAGCTTATATTTAATTTTAAAATTAAACTAAGCTAACTCTTTTACCTAGTATGCTTACTTAGAGTTAAGCTTCTTAGTAGTTATAAAATACTTAAAGTTATTATAGTTAGTAAGTACTTAGATTATACTTAGAGTATACTTAAGGTAGTACTACTACACCTTAAAGTATTTAACTATAGCACTTAGCTCTTTATTATAAGTATACTAATAAATTAATAGGCTAGTAAACTTTTAGCTTTAGTACGCTACTAGTTTCTAGTGCTAGGCCGTTAGGTCTCTACTAGTTATAGGCTATATTAGTATTATAGCTATAGTAAATTCTAAAGCGTCTATAATAACTATAATTAGTTTAGTTAGGTTAAAGTATTAAAGGATAGGAGCCTAAGTAAATAGCTTACGTAGCCCTAGAAATAAATCTTACGCTAGGTCTAGCTAGAACTATTTCTTATACTACTTAGTTAGACCCTTTTTAGTCTTCTATAGCTAAGCC
Source organism: Lentithecium fluviatile CBS 122367 (assembly GCA_010405425.1). Lineage (NCBI taxonomy): Eukaryota > Fungi > Ascomycota > Dothideomycetes > Pleosporales > Lentitheciaceae > Lentithecium > Lentithecium fluviatile. Next base: position 1,538,320 of record MU005577.1, on the reverse strand, counting down.
TTTTTACCCTTAGGCCTAGAACCTGCCTAGCTCTCTAGCGGGACTTAGGCGGTTACTATATACTCTAGTAAGGGTTAAACAACCTCTAAATAATTATAGATAAATTATTAATAGAAGTTAGTAAAGCCTATAAAGCTTTAAATATTATAGTAGCTCTTAGGCTCTAGCTATTCCTTAATTATTTAAACCTATACTAGGTCTATTATAATGCCTTACGGGGTAATAATAAAGCTAAAAAACTCTACTAATTTTATAAAGAAACTATATTTAGAGGCTTTAGCATATAACCCTTATTTTTAAAGCTATTATAGAACTTTCTAAACGTAACGCTCGTAATTATCCTTACCTTTAGAGAAGATAAGAATATTATCTAAGTAGATAATGCACGTATAATCTAGCAGGCCGCTAAGGGCTCTGTAGATGTATAACTAGAAGGTTATAGAGGCATTAGTTAAGCTTAATAGTATAACTAGGTATTTAAAGTGTCTATAATAGGTTTTAAACGCTATCTTCTACTTATTCCCCTTTCTTAATCTATAGCCTATAATAGGCGTTACGGAAATTAAGTTTACTAAAGACCTTAGCCTTTAAAAGCTAGTTAAGCATTTCGCTAACTAATAGAATTAGGTAATAATTTTTAATTATAACCTTATTTAATTTATAGTAATTAATATAGAGACGCATTATGCTATCTACCTTTAGAATAAAGAGAATTATAGTACTAGCAGGAGATTTACTATACCTAATCTATCCCTTCTTTAGCGTAAAGTTAAGGTAGTCCTAGAGAATATTTAGCTTACGATTAGAGAGGTTGTAAATAGGTAGGTTAGGTAGATTCTTTTCTTTTATTAGGTTAAAAGTGTAGTTATACTCTAAATTCTACAGAATACGCGCGGCCCCTTCAGCATTAAAAACGTAAAGCTAATCCTAGAGGTATTCTAGGATAAGAGCTTATTCTTCTATAGAAAGTTAGTTCTTACTAGCCTTATTATAAGACCTAGGCAGAGCCCTCTTAGAACTGCTACAGTTCTTACCTAGACGAATTTTAGTATAGTTTAAATAACTATTATAAATAAAATAGAAGACCCTTACTATAGTAATTTATATAAGGTTCCTAAGCTCTAAGTAGTCTTTAATATATTTAGTTATATATTTAAGTATTTTAACTATTTATTCTTTTAGCTAGAGAAGTTTACGTAGGCGCTAGTACTTAGCGTCCTATTGGATATTACTACTAGGGGCGGCTATAGCTAGGAAAGTATTAGTAAGGTGCTATAGTATCTCTACTATTTTCCTACCTCTAATAAAAGCAGCTTTCTCTCTTAAAAGGCTTCTAGCTATAAAGTTTTAAGGGTAGAGCGTATACGCCTTTTCTTTAGGTTCTAGTTCCTTAAGAAGTAATACTAGATCTTAGATCTTAATACGCTTCTTACTAGCTTCCTAGAGCTACTACTTAAAGGTGCTAGTACTATACTAGACCTTAGAGTTAGCTATAGCTAACTAAGAGTAGCCTAGAATAAAGTTAAAGTTATTAAACTATACTACCTAAAAGGTTTAGAGGCCTATAGTCTACTACTTACCTAGGCTATTATAGTATATAAGTGTTAGAAAGTAGGCTAAACTAAGCTATAATATAGTTTAGTTAATTATATTTACCTATAGCTTTATATAATTAATAGAAGAAATTTATAGCTAAATTACTATTTTCTTCTAAATAAGGTTTAATTTAGCTCTAGAGTTAAAAAGTCTCTATAATATTACTAAGACCCTATTAGGGTTAAGTAGTTAAATATTAACTACTAACTAGAGTTAGGTATTACCTTTAGTTAGTTCTAGCGGCTAGGCATTAAGGGTTGCTACTAGAACTTCTTTTTTTTTACCTAGTTATTAGACTTATCTAGCTTCTAGTCGCTACTGCGTTATTTCTAGTAAGGCTTCTTATCCTTTTTAGGATAATCCTTTAAAGAACCTACTTCTCTATTAGGTTTAGATAGAGTTATACTGCGGATAGAATCTAGATAATTCTATAAGCTACCCTTAGATAATTTCTACTTATTTAGGCGCTTTTACTTATTACCCTTAGGTAATAATACTTTACGCTTTCTACCTATAGATAACGTTTTACTAGCTTATAGTTAGGAGGTGCCTAGAATAGGCCTAGTAACCTCTAGGGCTATCTCTATATTCCTAATAGCTTACTTAAAAGAGTCCTAGTTAGTAATATTCTTAAGCTACCTAGCCCTCTATACCTCGCGTCTTAATAGCTTAGAATATTAGGCCTAGATAAAGAAGACCTTTACTATTTCGCCCTAGGGCCCTTTAAAGGAGTCTAGGTTAAGAAGAGCTAACTAGTTAGTAAAGTAGTTATAGAAGAAGTTAAACTTATTCTTCTATTACTACTCTAAGTTCTAAAGTAGAAGTAGTTTCTATACTTTATAAAGATAGGGTCTTCTATAAGGCTCTAGACCTACTATTATACCTATGCCTAGGTAATTAAGGTCTAATTATTAACCTCTTAGTTTAGAATATCTTAGTACGCGTTAAATTTAATTAACGTAATAATCTATTAGGTGCGTTAGGTATAATCTTTAGTTATAAAGTTAATATCTATAAAGTAGTTAATATATTTAATCTAACGTTTAATCTTCTAAATAGATAGAGGTTTCTTTACTTTTCTAAGTTTAGGAGCGTTCCTAGCTTAGGTTAGACTTTAGATAGCCTTATATATATTTCCTATAGAAGTGCTAGCAGTGTTACGTAGCGTTACTAGAGGAGTACTAAAGTTATTATAAAAGGTATTATAAATAGCCTTTACTTTATTAATTTTAGCTTAGAGTACGCTACTTCTCTATAATTAGACCTATTTCTAGAATAGCTCTATTTAATAGGCTACTATAAGTTAGTTAAATCTTTAACGCGTTATTTTTATTTTACTACCTTAAAACGTAAGGGTTAACGCCTTACCTATATTAGGGTGTTGCCTATAGTTATTATAGTCTCTATAAGTTACTAGTTTATTCTTACTAGTAGATAAAGGTAGACCTATGCCGCTAATAGTATAGAACGCCTATATACTAACGTCTTTATATAGACGTGCTAGGTAGTTAGCAGGTCTAAGAAGGCCTTAGTCTTTCTTAGAGTCTAAGTTATTTCCTAAGTTATAAAGTTTATCTTTCTTATCTAGTTCCTCTATAAAGCCTAGCTGCTAGTTGCGTAGCTAGTATTATATTTACTCTATAGTAAGCTAGGTCTTAGAGACTATATAGAATATCTCTAGGGCCTAGCTAGAACCTAAGTAGCCCTTTTGCGCGCTAGCTTTTGTTCTAGTTATTTTACTAATTCTAAGAAAGCTAGTTTAGAAGAATTATTATTAACAGTTTTATTATTAATAAAATAAAAAGCTTTATTTCCTGCCTGCCTTAGCTATTGCGTCTAAAGAGAGTTAGAAGAATTTAAATTATAAGGGTATATAGTAATAGGGGGATAAGTAGTAAAGTAATATATAGATTTAATAGATAGATAAATCCTTAAGGAGTAAGGATACGTAGGAGCAAAGCTATATAGGGATAGTTACGTGCTAAGGTATGGCTAAGGCATGCCTAGCGAGACTTCGGTGCAGAGAGGTGTTACAGTTAAGCTTAAACCTTTAGTTATTTATATAGTTTATTATAGAAGGTAGAAATAAACTATGTTTCTTAATTAGATACTATAGTATTAGATAGGCTGTAATAGACCTATATATGTTAGAGGAACAGTTCTACTGTTATAGGGGCTATTATTAACGCGCAGGGGATTATATATTAGTACTTTAATAGTCTATTAACTACTACTATAATATTTATATAGCCTTTAGATTTAGGTAAGTTAATAACAAAGTTAATAGAGATATCTTACTATTGCTATTTAGGTATAGGTAATAGTTTTAATAAGCTATAGTACTTCTTACAGGAAGCCTTCGCTCTATAATAGATATAATAGTAGGTAATAAATTATTAGATAGTATTAAATATACGCAGCTAGTAATACTTATGCTAAAGAATATTAAGAGTCTTCCCTCTGCTAGGGTAGCTACTAACAAGAGATTTATATATAAGTTAGAGTAACTTAATTCTTAGTTTATTAGAGTTAGAAATTACTAATTAGTCTTAGTAGTATAGTCTACTATTTTAGTCTTTATACTTACTTAGAGTAACTTTAGCGTGTCTTAAATAAACCTATTATTAGCATATTTATTATTAATAATATCTATTATTAAGTAATTTATCTTAGTTAGGTTTATTATTAAAGCTCTTAGGGATGTTATTCTAGGAAGCCCTAAAGGCTTAGAGAATAGTTTAGACCTTAATAGTGTCTAGATTCTAGCTTATTAGGCTTTATCTTACGTAAAGACGTCTTAAGAGCGTTTTATTAGAGCGTTAGGCTTATCTTCTTTCTTTCTAGGATAATAAGTTATTATAAAGTTAAATTAGGAGAGGTATTTAGACTATTAGGCTTATTAGTAGCTTAGCTACTTTATTATTATAAAGTACTATAGGTTCTTATAATTACTTAGTACTTTAATTAGGAAGGCGGCTCCTTTAAGTTTAGGTCTTTATTACTTAAAGTATTAAATAATTATAAGTAATTCTTTATTATAGATCTTATAGTTACCCTTAGTAGAGCTTATACACTTTAAGAAGTATATAATAGACTAGGTTATACCTTTAGTATTAGTCTAAGATATAATACCTACTATAATATAGTTAGAGGCGTCCGCTTCTATAATTATTAAGAGTTCTAGGTTAAAGTATTAGAGGATAGGAGCCTTAGTAAACGCTTTCTTAAGTGCGTTAAAAGCTTTCTAATAGATTAGGTTAAACTAGAATTAGGCGTTCTTCTTTATAAGGGCTATAAGTAGGCTTATAAGATTAGAGAAGTTATTAATAAATTATTAGTAGAAGTTAGCAAACTTATTAAAGGCTTATATATTCTTTATATTCTTTATATACTCCTATTCTATAATCGTTCTAACTTTATTTAGGTTTATCTAAATCCCTTTAGTAGAGATTACGTACCCTAGGTACGTAACTTTAGTCTTATAGAACTTACATTTATCTATATTAAGTTATAGGCTAGCTTCTTCTAGCGTCTTAAGTACTAGTTAGACGTGCTTCTTATATTTAGCTAAGAAATTACTATAGACTAGTATATTATTAATATAGGCTATATAGAAGATGTTAAGGTATAGTTAGAGCACGTTATTTATAAAATACTAGAACGTGCTTAGGGCATTAGCTAAGCTAAACAGCATTACTAGGTATTTAAATAGACTATATTACGTTTAGAAGGTAGTTAACTATTTATCTCCTTTAGCTATCTATAGCTTATTAAATGTAGTAATAATATTAAACTTTATATAGAACCTAGCCTTACTTAACTAACTTAGGGTTTTCTATAGTAAGAGGATTAGGTACTAGTTCTTAATTATTAGATCGTTAAGCGCTTAGTAATTAACGCAGAAGCGCAGACCTCTACCTAGCTTCTTTATAAAGATAACTAGAAAGGTAACAGGTAATAAGCTAGCCTAGATAAATTCTTATCGCGTAGAAAATACGCCTATTTTTCCTGCTCTAAGTATATATGCTAGTTAAGTCTAAGACAGCTTAAGATAATCCTTTTACCGTTATAATTCTTTTAATAGGTAATTGTTAAGATACTTCTGTAGTACCTTTAGTTTATTCTAAGATATGCTATATAGGGGTCTGTATCTAGAGTATTTACTAGGTATTAGTTTAATTTTATAGTTATATAATTATCTCTTAGGTAGTTTATTAGCTTTCTTTTAGAAGAATATATATAATAAGTTATAGTACTTATAGAGTACCTTTATCTCTAGGTAAGTATACTTTCTTTCTTTTAAGGCCTTATCTATATTAGCTATAGAGATAGTAAAGATCTTATAGTTTAGTTATTAGAATAGGGTTATTAGGGGTGCTGCTTTAATATAGTAGATATCTAGTTCTCTATTATTAGTACTAGGTAACTATTAGATATCCTTATATAGAGGATTTAGAGATAACTTTCTCTAAACTTCTTATTACGTTCCTACGGGGTAGCTAATCCTATAAGAGTAAGTTGGTTCTTAGACAGGAGCGATAATAGAAGGAGAGGTTATTAATTAAGTAAGTAAGTAATAGAGTAGTTAGTATTAAGGTTATAAAACTGTTAAATTAATAAGGGCTTATAAGAATCTAAATACTAGATTATTAAATACGTTAAATATAAGGAACTATAGGGGTTCCTGCTGTCCCTATATATAATAATACTATCTTTTTAAAGTGCTGCCATCCTAAAAGCATAGGAAGGTTAGCTATTCTAGAATAGTTAACTATCCCTTACTTAGCAGGATATTATTACTTAGTAGAATAGTATTATTATATAATCTTAGTTATAGTGCTACGGCGTTGCCCTATACTATTACTATTATCCTATTCTTTCCGCCCTTTATTCTATATTCTTAGATCTTAATATTACCTCTCCTCTTCCTAGGTAATTATCCTAATACCTCTACTTATCCTTCTATACTATATTTAATTATAGGTATAGAGTCCGTAGTGCCCCGCGCTTTATTTTTATTCTCTAGACCTTACTAACTATGCCTAAGGAATAATAAACTAATAGAGCGCGTGCGCCTTATAAGGAAACTTCTATCTTAGAGCGTTAATCCTAGGCAGCGCGTGTGTATGCAGCTACGTAAGAGATATTATTTTAGTATAGTTATTATAAAGAGAAGGGTTAGTAGTACTTTATAAATATAGTATCTAGTTACTATACTAGGTATATTATAGTAAAGGCTAAGTATAGTCTATTTATTTCTAAAGAGGAGTAGGAGAAGGTAGAGTAAGAGAAATATAAAAAGAAGTTAGCGCTTCTTTATGCAGAGAAGTTCGCTATATAGGTTACTTAGGTAGTTACTTATACGCGGCGTAAATTAGTAGAGCTAAAGAGTTATAAGTAGAATATAGCGCGTTATAATCTTACCTTAATATAAGTTTAGGACTAGTTAAATAAGTTAAGTATACTATCCTTTTCTTCTATAGGTATAGTTTCCGCTAACCTAGGCTAGTTATAGGTTAATAGTCTTCTTCCTAATCCTTTACTAGATTAGCTTCTTAATAATTTCTTATTCTTAGTTTCTTTAGAGTCTACTCCTAGCAATTTAAGTTTTTTTATTCTTATAGAAGATAGTGCTATTCTCTAGTTAAAAGTAGCTTTCTTAGTTATATTTATCTAGTATAGTAATAGGCACTAAATCTAGGTCTTACTTCCTTAAGTAGTTACTAATTATAATGCCTCTTTAGCTAAAACTACTAGGTATCCGTCGGCCCGGCCCTAGCACGTAACCGGCCCTATATAGTCTTAGCCTTAAACCCCCTTACTCTATAAGGATTCGTCTAATCTCTTAATATACCATGTACTTTCCATCTAGTTCTCTTCCTGCTGCCAGTGCCCTTACACTAATAGTTTTATAGATTAGCTTTAGGTTCCTATATATTCTCTAACTTAGAGTAACCTTTTTACTTTACTAGCTATTTCTAGTAGAAGTTACTATCTTAGAAGTCTTATTAGTCTACTTTATAGTTGCCGCGTAGTGCTTTAACTTTATACTTATTATCTTTATTCTTTTAGTAGTAGAATTTTATTTATAATAGCGTCTTAGAGTCTACTAGCTCTAGGGTAGACACGTAGAATACTAGGTAAACCTTTATATTACTTAGAAGTTAGAGTTTATAGTTTACTAGGCTAATTTATTTAAGAACTAAAAATAGTCTAACTTTTACGTAGTCTAATCCTTTACTTAGTTATGTTATATAAAGATTTTTTATAAGTAGATATGCTCTATCCCTCTTCTTAAGCTAAAGTGCTATTTTTAATTTTTAGTTATTATATTTAATACTTTTTTATTATGCTTTTTATATGTTTTCCTTTATTTCTTTATATGCTTCTTACATATTCTTAGCGTTATTAGCTGCCGTTTTAGTTTATACTTTTATTAGTAAAATTCTTTTAAAGAGATGTAGATATCTTCTATAGTTCGCGTAGAACAGTATTCGTTCTATTACTTCTAATTTCTTATTATTATATGCTAGCTAGGCTATTAGTAATAGTAATACCTAATTATTTTATAGTTTATTACTATATATTTTTAGATAGGTTTTTATAGTTCTATTTATTTATTCTATCTATTCGTCTGTTTATAGGAAGTAGGCCGTTAATAGTTTTTATTTTATTCTATTAAGTGCTATTAGTGTTGTCTAGTAGTTAAATATAAATAGCTTATCTTAGTTGCTAATAATTATTCTTAGTATTTCGTAATACCTAACTAGTTAGTCTAGAATTACAAATCTAAGTTATCTTACTATATAGGTATTATAGAATAGAATTATTTTAGCGTACTTAGTAAATTAGTTAATAATTACTAGTATTACATTATAGAATATGTTAGTTACTAGATCCTTAAAGTTTAGTAGTCTAGTATTAAAGTCTATAGAAATATTAGTCTAAGATTCTTCTAGAATCTAGATAGCTTATATTTCTCTATAAGGTGCGTAAGTGCTATATTTATTCTTCTAGCAGTCTGTATATTTCTAGATGTAGTTTATAACTTTCTACTTTATTTCTTTAAATTAATAGTTACGCTAAATAAGCTTTATAGTTCTTATAATACTAGGGTGTCTATATATTAGGTTATTATAGTGTTACTTAATAACTTATTCCTATTACTCTTTAGGTACTTCTTATCCTATTATAAGCAGTGTATTAAGTTCTTATAATAGGCTAAGTAATCTATCTTTATTTTATACTAGGATAGTAGCGCGTGCGATTAATTTATCTTCTGCTAAGTTACTTTATTAGCTTAGTGCGTTAGCGCGTTTATTTTCCTTTCTAGATATATATATAATCTTAAACTTATACTGTCTAAGTACTTTAGACTATCTTACTTATTAGAGTGTAAGATCCTTTATTATAGTAAATCTTAGAAGGATTTTATAATTAGTAAAGATAATAAGTTTAGAGTAGCTATATGCGTAGATTTACTAGTACTTAAGTGCTTTAATAATTATAAACAGTTTCTTATTATAAATATTATATTATATCTCTATATCTATAAGCTTCCTTAAGTAGTAGGCTATTAGATGCTATTTTCTATTTCTTTCTTACTTTACGTAGGCTTTAAAAGCTTAATTACTTACGTCTATCTTAATTTGTAATAGTTTATTACTTTAAAAGTTAATAAGTACTAGTAGTGTAATATATACTATCTATAGGAGTTAAAAGGCCTTTTCCTACTTATCTCCCTATATAAATAGTATATTCTTCTTTATAAGTTCTGTTAGGGGTGTAGTAACTACTACGTATTTTTTAATAAACTGTTAATTAAATCCGCAGAATTCTAGAAACTCTTAGATATATTTTACTATTTTTAGTTGTAGCTATGTGCGTATAGCTTTAATTTTATCTAGGCTTATCTTAATGCCTTATGTGTTAACAACCAAGCATAAGAATTTAAGTTCTTATATATAGAACTTGCATTTCTTAGGTTTTAGGCGTAGGTTTACCTTTTTTAGTGCGTTAAGTACTACCTTAACATGTTCTTAGTAGTTCTTATTATGCTTAGAGAAGATAAGAATGTCGTCTATATAGGTAATAATAAATATGTTAAGGTGTTCTTATAGTATATTATTAACTAGCGCTTAAAACGTTACTAGTGCGTTAGTAAGTCTAAAGGGTATAACTAAATATTTATAGAGTCTATATCTTAATTAGAATACTATTTTCTATTCTTTACCTTCCTTTATTTGTATAAGGTAGTATCTGTCTTAAAGATCTAGTAAGGTAAAGATAGTAGCTTTCGCGAGTCTATCCCTTAATTTAGCAGCGTTAGGTAGTAGATATTAGTTCTTTATAGTTATCGCGTTAAGTCTCTAATAATCTATATAGGGTTATAGTTCTCTATCTTTCTTCTTAATAAATGTAAATAGGCTAGCTGCTAGTAATTTTAAGGTTTAAATATATCCTTTCTCTAGGTTTTTCTTTATAAATTCTCTTTCCTATTTAAGTCCTTTACCTATTTTTGCGTAGAGTAGTCTAAAGGGTAGTACTTTTCCTTCTTTTAGGTTAATTATATAATCTTAGAGTTAGTATCTAGGTAGGTTTACTTTTCCTTTCCTCTCCTAAAATAAGTATTCCTACTTCTTATATTACTTAGGGATGCTATAAGTTATACTAATACTTATTTTCTTACGTTTCTTAACCTAGTAGTTCCTGCTAGCGTCTTCTAAGGTTAATTTATATTTATTAACTTCTAGTTATAAGAGTATATTAAGTTCTCTTTTATTTATTATTAGACTCTACTAATATATAAGCTTTGCTTATAATACATAGTTACAGCGCGTTAAGAATATTATTTCTTTATCCTATTTAATATATAGGTTATACCTTCTTAACTATACTAACCTAAGTACTACTTTATAACTAGAGGATCTTAGTATATTAAAGGTAATCTATTCTTAGTGTTTATTAATCTTTAGCGTTGCTTTAACCTTATAGTCTATTCTTAGTGTCTTAGGTATTAGTGCTCTATCTTCTGCGTATAGAAGGTAAGATTATTATTTCTATCTTAACGTAAGTCTAGCTTTTTTAGTAGTAGTTAGTAAGATATAATTCTTCTAGGACCCTAAGTCTATTATAGCTCTAGCCTTAATATTTTTAACTTAAATAGTAAGTTTTATTAATGTTCTATTACCTATAGTATTAAACTCTTAGAAGGCGTTTTCTTACCTTAGTTTTAGTCTAAAAAAGATTATTATCTAAGTTTAGGTACTTAGTAGTTATTATTACTTTATCCTCTACTAAGTTTATATTTTATGCTGTATCTAGGATTAATTTGTATAGTAAATACTAGGAGGTATAAGTAAAAACTATTCTTTTCTTTCTTATAGTAATGCTTCTTATATATTACTCCTAGGCAGTTTTACTATTTATTCTAAATATAGATGCCGTCTACTAGTAGGGTGCATGCTGTGTTTTCCGCGTTAGTTTTCTATAGGAAGTACTATGCTTTGCGCTTATCCTATAGGTGTTTATTACACTTATCTATAGAGTAATTAAACTATTCCTACTTGCATTAATGTCTAGCTTTAGGAAAGTAGCTTCTATTAACCTTATCTATATAGTGTATCTTACAGTAGTCGTCTACGCATATTATATAGCTTATGCTTTTATATTTTAGGTTACGTATACTAACGTAATAACGTAGTTAGTAGTTTAGTTATTTATTATTATACTTCTATCTTTTATTCTAATACTTATAATTATATTTTATAGTGTTCTGCATTTCCTAGGTAACTATATAGTGTCTTTCTTTATTTTCTCTTATAGGTTTAGGTTTCTTCTCTGTAATTCTATATAGTAAAGCATCTCTATTACGTAGTTATATCTTAAAGTTATTAAGGAAGTCCTATACTATAGGCGTGCCTAGGTAAGGTTCTTTTATATCTAAGTGCAGGGTTAGCGTTTACTAGATAGGGTAGTAGGGTTTCTCTTCGCTATTAAGTTCTTCTAGGTCTTTATAAAGTCGTTTATAGAGAGTGTCTAGTCATTCTATAGTTTCTTAGTTAATTCTTTTAATTTTGCTAACTACGACCTATTTTTTATCTTTATCTATTTTCTATTTTTCTTTAGATATAATATTTAGCTATTACTTAACTTTATTCTTAGAATAGCAGTTCTTTATAAGGTAGCTAGGCTTACTATATATAAAGTATTTACGCGTCTCTACTTCTTAGAACTATAGTTCCTTTAGAGGTCCTCTAGAGTTACGCTAATATAGCTTATAAAAGCCTAGTTCTCTTATTTCCCTTTTTTCTAAGTTATTATACTAGATCCCTTCTATTAGCTAATAACTATAGTTATTATATTAGTAACGCTGCGGCTAGCTGCCTAAGGCTTAAGGCTTTATTAGGTAGCTATTAGGTAGCTTCCTAAAGCTAGGGCGTAGCTTCTATCCTTATTAGCGCAGTTCTTAATATAGTTTATACTACTTAGCGTTAATCCTAATAGATTCTTTATAAAGATCTTTTAGAGAGGTAATAAGGTTTCTAGAGCGTAGTAGTTCTTTATAAATTTTTAGTTTTAAGCCTTATTTATATATAACTATTAGGAGTACTTCTTTCTAGTTAAGCTGTATAGCGTATTTCTTAAAGTGCATTACGTAGTTAGTAATAGAATGCGTCTATTAGAGTTACTATATAGCTTACTTAGTAAAAGCTACTTAGTTAGTAATACTAAAAAGCTGCCTAAGTTCTTTTTTAAAGTTCTTATAGTCTTTAATAATTTAGTTAATAGCGTTACCTTTACGGTTTTTCTTAGCTAGGTAGCTTAATAGATATAGTTAGATCTAGGTAGCTCCTTCGCCTCGTAAGTATAATACTATAAGAATAACCTTCTCTTTACCCTCTATTTTAGGTTCTAAGATATAAAAGTAGAGTTTAAGTTAAAGGATCTATTATTTAAGTTTATTACAGTCTCTATAGTATAGGTCTAGCTTAGCTACCTTATTCTTAGGGTTAGTAATTATAGTAATACCTTTAAAGTTACTTATATTAAGGGTGTTTAATATGTTACGTTCCTACAGGGTAGCTAATCTTATAAGAGTAAGTTAGTTCTTAGGCAGAAGTAATAATAGGAGAAGAGGTTATTAATTACGTAAGTAAGTAATAGGGTAGTTAGTGTTAAGGTTATAAAACTATTAAATTAATAAGGGCTTATAAGAATCTAAATAATAGATTATTAAATAAGTTAAATACTAGGAACTATAGGGGTTCCTGCTATCTCTATATATAATAATGCTATCCCTTTAAAGTGCTGCTATCCTAAAAGTATAGGAAGGTTAGCTATCCTAGGATAGTTAACTATCCCTTACTTAGCGGGATATTATTACTTAGCGGGATATTATTACTTAGCGGGATATTATTACTTAGCGGGATATTATTACTTAGCGGGATATTATTACTTAGTAGGATAGTGTTGTTATATAATCTTAGTTGCGGTGCTACGGCGTTGCCCCGCACCATCACTATTATCCTATCCTTTTCGCCCTTTATTCTACATTCTTAGATCTTAATACTTCTATTAGTCTTTTACTTATAGGTGTCTAGGTGCCTATAGTAATAAGCTCTAAGATTCTAGTTTTATATTAGTAGCAGCGCAGGTATCTAGCCTAGTAATATAAGAAGTTAAACTTTAAGACTTAGTTTTAGTAATTAAAGGTAACCTTATATTAGTATAACTAAGGTTAACCTAGTATTACGTTATACCTTCTAGTATTAGTTACAGATAGCTCTAACTACTTCTTTTAACTATAGTAGATAATTATAGTAGAGGTTGTATATAAAATAGAACCTTCTTTAAGTTATTTTTTATTAAATCTAGTTAGGTGTAGTATCTAGATAAGCGGTTTTAGTTAGAGATTTTAATTAGCGCGCTAGATTTTAATTTATATATCTTTTACTATTAGCTTTTAAGTTAATAAGGGCTTAAACTGTAGTAGCAAGTCTATCCTATCTTAATAAGATAGATATATTAATTTAATACTTCTAATCCTCTATTAGGGAGGTAGTTTAAAGGTTAGTAGAGATCTAATATAATATAGGTTCTAAGAAGTAACTTAACTTTAGAATAAGCCTTTTTGCAAGTCCCTATAGCTATAGCTTTAGTAGGAATATTAGAAAGAGCTATAGTGTAAGGTATTTAAGCTAGAACTCCTTTAATTATAAGTTAGAGAAGTAGTAGAGTAGGCAGAGGCAAGAACGCTATTACTTTAGGTATAGAAAAGAGAGACTAAATAGTTATAAAAGATATAGCTATATATACTATATTTAAAATATAGTTTCTTCTCTTTATAGTATTTACGCTTCTTTAATTTAGTAGGTGCATAGCTTAAGTCTAATTTTATTAAATTAGGGTTCTTATAAGAGGGTAAGAAGCGTTAGAAGGTAGTTAAAGTAAAGTAGTAGGCTAAAAGATACTTTAAATTATTATTATATAGGGCGATTAGGTTAGCATAATTATTTAGAAATAAGAGAATTAGGATACTAACTATTACTTAGTAAAGGTTATCTAATAGAGAATAGCAGAGCTAGTTAATCTAGGCGCTCTTATTTAAGTTTATATTAGTAATTAGGCGGTAGAAGTTAGTAAAGTAAGAGAGAGAACTCTTATTTCCTTACTTTAAGTTATCTAGTTAGCTCTAGGTAGTTAGTTTATAGTTTAGGTTACTATAGGTAGTCTAAAGAAACCTAATAAGTTATTCTATAGTATAAATATTCTTTTCTATTAATAGGTTAATAAGAGTAGCAGGGTTACGTTTAAGTTAAGAGTAAGTATAAATTAATTACGCTTCTTTATTAGAAAATTAGTTAGAGTTTCCTTTAAGCTTATATTAGATCTTAGTTAGAAAGAGTAGTAGGTCCTTTTTCTTTCCTATAAATAGTAGCAGGTTAGGAAGCTTCTTAGATTATATATTTAAGGTAGCTTAAGTTATTAAGGGCGTCTACTAGAAGAGAGATAAGCTAGTTCTAGACTTTTAGGTAGTTATAGGCGCTAGTTAAACCTTAGCCTTTACTATAGCTTTAGGCAGAAGAGAGGCTAACTATTTAATAATAGCTAAACGTTCTTTAAATTCTTATTAGAGAGTAGCTATATTATTATAGTGTTAGGCCTCTTACTAGGTAAGTATCTACTATAACGCTTTATTACTAGCCTTAATTACCTTACTACTAGCTTAGATAAACGCTAGTTTAGTAAGGATCTATTATATTAGGTCTACGTTAGTTGCTATAATAGCTAAGGGAAAGAAGAGAGATAACGTAATATTATAAGAACGTAATAAGTAGGCCTTTAGTTCTTATAGCGAAGACTAATTAATTACTACGTATAATATCTAGGTAGATATAAGACGTTATGTATAGAATAGAAATAGCGAAATAGGTGTAAAGTAGAAATACTTAGAGGAGTAGTCTATACTTCTATTGCGCGGACTAACTACTAGTTAGAGTAAGATTTAGAGAATAGTTCTAGGCGTACTAATAACAGTATAAATAGGACTTAGCAGTGTTAGGGGATCTAGGGAGGATACCGTAACACTTCTTCTTATCTTAGTAGTGCTTTTTACACATTACTTCTAGGCATATTTGCTATTTATTCTAGATGCAGACTCTATCTACTAGTAGAGTGTATACTATGTTTTTAGAGTCTGTTTTCTAAGAGAAGTATTTTACTTCTTATTTATTCTAGAGGTGTTTATTGCATTTATTAATAGGGCAGTTAAACTATTTCTATTTATATTAGTATCTAGCTCCTAGAAAGTAGCTTATATTTATCTTAGCTATATAGTGTATCTTATAGTAGTTATCTACGCACACTAGGTAGCTTATAACCTTATGTTTTAGGTTACGTACGTCTATAAAATATATAGAATAGTAGTTTAGTTACTTATTATTATATTTTCTTTTACTATCCTAATATTTATAGTTCTAATGCGCTATTTCTTATATCTTCTAGGTAACTAGTTAGAGTCTTTTCTTATAGTTATTTTATAGCTTAGGTTCTTTTCTAATAATGCCTTATAGGGGGGCGTCTCTATTACGTAGTTACGTATTAGTTTCTTTAATAAAGTTCTATACTATAGGCGTGCCTAGATAAGATTTCTTTATATCTAGGTATAGAGTTAGTGCCTGCTAGATAAGGTAGTAGGGCTCTTCTTTATCTTTAAGTTCTTCTAGATCTTTATATAGTTATTTATCTAGGATGTCTAGGCGTTCTATAGTTTCTAGATTAAGGTTTCTAATCTTACTAACTACGTTCTATTCTTTGTCTATTTCCTAGTCTTTTTTTAATATTACGTTTAGGTGTTATCTAACCTTATTCTTAGAATACTAGTTCTTTATAAGGTAGCCTGCCTTACTATATATAAAGCATTTACGTATTTCTACTCCTTAGAATTATAGTTCTATTAGAGCTTCTTTAGAGTTGCGCTAGTAAGGCTTATAAAGGCCTAGTTCTCTCTTCTTTCTTTTTTCTAAGTTATTATACTAGATTCCTTCTATTAGCTAATACTTATAGTTATTATGCTAGTAACGCTACTATTAGTTACCTAAGGTTTAAGTCTTTATATTACGGTATCCTCCCTAGATCCCTTAACACTGCTAAGTCCTGTTCGTACTATTATTAGTACGCCTAGAACTATTCTCTAAACTTTACCCTAACTAGCAGTTAGTCCGCGCACTAGAAGCACAGACTACCCCCCTAAGTATTTCTACTTCGCACCTATTTCGCTATTTCTATTCTATACATAACGTCTTATATTTACCTAGATATTACACGTAGTAATTAATTAGTCTTCGCTGTAAGAACTAAAGGCCTACTTATTACGTTCTTATAACATTACGTTATATCTCTACCCTTAGCTATTATAGCTACTAACGCGGACCTAATATAATAGATTCTTACTAAACTAGCGTCTATCTAAGCTAGCAGCGAGGTAATTAAGGCTAGTAACAAAGCGTTATAGTAGACTCTTACCTAGTAAGAGGCCTAATACTATAATAATATAGCTACCCTCTAATAAGAATTTAAAGAACGTTTAGCTATAGTTAAATAGTTAGCCTCTTCTCTACCTAAAGCTATAGTAGAGGCTAAGGCTTAACTAGCGCCTATAACTACCTAAAAGTCTAGAACTAGCTTATCTCTCTTCTAATAAACGCCTCTAATAACCTAAGCTGCTCTAAATGTCTAATCTAAGAAGCTTCCTAACCTGCTATTATTTATAGAAAGGAAAAAGGACCTACTGCTCTTCCT
>MU005577.1:1497662-1511006 GCA_010405425.1 Lentithecium fluviatile CBS 122367 | reverse complement strand
AAAGAATATATTTAACCCTTAAAATTACTAGCAGCTAGCCTATTTACCTTTATAAGAAAAAAGAACAGAGAACTATAACTATATATAGATTATTAATAACTTAATGCGATAACTATTAAAAACTAATATCTATTACCTAACGTAGCTAAGCTAAGGGATAGACTTGCGAAAGCTACTATCTTTACTTTACTAGACCTCTAAGACAGTTACTACCTAATATAGATAAAGGAAGGAGAAGAATAGAAGATAGTATTCTAATTAAGATACGGACTCTATAAATACCTAGTTATACCCTTTAGACTTACTAATACACTAGCAATATTTTAGGCGCTAATTAATAACGTACTACGGGAACACCTTAACATATTCGTTATTACTTATATAAACGACATTCTTGTCTTCTTAGAGCATAACAGAGATTACTAAAAACATGTTAAGGCGGTACTTAGCGCACTAAACTAAGTAAACCTACGCCTAAAACTAAAGAAATGCAAGTTTTACGTATAAGAACTTAAATACTTAGGTTTCGTTATAAACGTATAAGGTATTAAGATAAGTCTAGATAAAATTAAAGCTATACGCATATAGCTATAACTAAAAATAGTAAAGCATATCTAAGAGTTCTTAGGATTCTGCGAATTTAATTAGTAGTTTATTAAAAAATACGCAGCAGTTACTACACCTCTAACGGAACTTATAAAAAAGAATATACTATTTGTATAGGGAGATAAATAGGAAAAGGCCTTTTAGCTTCTATAGATAGTATGTATTATACTACTAGTACTTATTAACTTCTAAAGCAATAAACTGCTACAAATTAAGACGGACGTAAGCAACTAAGCCCTTAGAGCCTGCGCAAAATAAGAAAGAAACGAAAAATAGCACCTAATAGCTTACTATTTAAGAAAACTTATAGATATAAAAACATAATATAACATCTATAATAAAGAACTATTTGCAATTATTAAAGCACTTAAATACTAGCGAATCTACGCACATAGCTGTTCTAAGCTTACTATCTTTACTAATTATAAGAACCTCCTAAGGTTTATAATAATAAAAGATTTTACGCTAAGATAAGTAAGATAGTCTAAAGTACTTAGATAGTATAAGTTTAGAATTATATATATACCTAGAAAGGAAAACGGACGTGCTAATGTACTAAGCTAATAAAGTAACTTAGCTAGGAATAAAACAATCGCACGCGCTACTATCCTAGTATAGAATAAAGATAGATTACTTAGCCTATTATAAGAACTTAATGCGCTCCTTATAATAGGATAAGAAGTACCTAAAGAATAATAAGAATAAGTTATTAGATAATATTATAACAACCTAATATATAGACACCCTAGCATTATAAGAACTATAAAACTTATCTAGCGTAACTACTAGTTTAAAGGAATAAAGTAAAAGGTTATAAACTATATTTAAAAATGCGCAAACTGCTAAAAGAATAAACACAGTACTTACGCACTATATAGAGAAATGTAAGCTATCTAGATTCTAGAAGAACCCTAGACTAACATCTCTATAGACTTTGTTACTAAACTACTAAGTTCTAAGAATCTAGTAACTAACACATTATATAATATAATACTAGTAATTATTAATTAATTTATAAAGTATGTAGAAATAATTCTATTCTATAATACTTATATAGTAAGACAACTTAGATTCGTAATCCTAGACTAACTAGTTAGGTACTACGGAATACTAAGGATAATTATTAGTAATTAAGATAAACTATTTATATCTAACTATTAGGTAACGTTAATAGCACTTATTAGAACGAAATAGAATCTATTAACGGCCTATTATCTATAAACAGATAGATAAACTAAACGAATAAACAGAACTATAAAAACCTACTTAAAGATATACAGTAATAAACTATAAAATAATTAGGTATTATTATTACTAATAGCTTAATTAGTATATAATAATAAGAAATTAGAAGTAATAGAACGAACACTATTCTATGCAAACTATAGAAGATATCTACATCTCTTTAAAAGAACCCTACTAATAAAAGTATAAACGGAAATAGCAGTTAACGACGCTAAAGATATACATAAAGTATATAAAGAGATAAAAGAAAATATATAAAAAGCATAATAAAAAAGCATTAAATATAATAACTAAAAACGAAAAATGGCACCTTAGCTAAAGAAGGGGGATAGAGCATATCTGCTTATAAAAAATCTTCGCATAATATAACTAAGTAAAGGATTAGACTACGTAAAAGTTAGACTATTTTTAGTTCTTAAATAAATTAGTCTATTAAACTATAAACTCTAACTCCTAGATAATATAAAGGTTTACCTAGTATTTTATATATCTACTCTAGAGCTAGCAGACCCTAGAATACTATTATAAATAACGTTTTACTACTAAAAGGATAAAGATAATAAATATAAAGTTAAAGCACTACGCGGGTACTGCAAGGTAGACTAATAAGACTTCTAAGATAGTAACTTCTACTAGGAATAGCTAGTAAAGTAGAAAGGATATTCTAATTTAGAAAATATATAGGAACCTAAAGCTAACCTATAGAACTATTAGTAACTACTTAAAGAAGTAAGACTAAGGTTTAATACTTATTATTATATAGGATAAACGTAACTAAGAAAACTACTCTTAACTAGAGAGTAGCACTATCCTCTATAATAATAAAAAAACCTAAACTGCTAAGAATAGACTCTAAAGAAACTAAGAATAAGAAATTATTAAGAAAGTTAATCTAATAAAGGATTAAGAGGAAGACTATTAATCTATAACTAGCCTAAGTTAGTAGGAACTACATCTATAGGAAATAAGAATAGCGTACTTAACTTATTTAATTAGTTCTAAACCTATAGTAAGGTAAGGTTATAACGCGCTATATCTTACTTATAACTCTTTAACTCTACTAGTTTACGCTACGCGTAAGTAACTACCTAAGCTATCTACGCAGTAGACTTCTCTGCACGCAGAAGCGCTAACTTCTTCTTATACTTCTTCTACTCTACCTTCTTCTACTCCTCCTTAGGAATAAATAGACTATACTTAGCCTTTACTATAATACACCTAGCGTAATAACTAGACGCTATATCTATAAAATACTGCAGACCCTTCTCTTTATAATAACTATACTAAAATAATATCTCTTACGCAGCTGCGCGTACACGCGCTGCTTAGGATTAACGCTCTAGGGTAGAGGTTTCTCTATAAGGCGCACGCGCTCTATTAGTTTATTATTCCTTAGGCATAGTTAGTAAGGTCTATAGAACACGAATAAAGCGTAGGGCATTATAGACTTATACCGCCACTTAATACGGCACAGAAGGGTAAGTAGGGGTATTAGGACGATTACCTAGGAAGAGGGGAGGTAATATTAAGATCTAAGAATATAGAATAAAGAGTAGAAAGGATAGGATAATAGTAATAATATAAGGCAACGCCGTAACACTGTAACTAAGATTAGGTAATAACACTATCCTACTAAGCTATAACATCCCGCTAAGCAAGGGATAGTTAACTATTCCTAGATAGCTAGACTATCCTGTACTTTTAGGATAATAGTACTCTAAAGGGATAGCATTACTGTATATAGGAATAACAGGAACCCTTATAGTTCCTAGTATTTAACTTAGTTAATAATCTATTATTTAGATTCTATTAAGCATTATTAATTTAATAGTTTTATAACTTTAATACTAACTATCCTGTTACTTACTTACGTAATTAACAGCCTCCTCCCTATTATCGCTCCTGCCCGAGAATTAACTTACCCTTATAGGACTAGCTACCCTATAGGGACGTAACAGTTCTTTGCGAATCTTAGGTTTTAGGCCTTACTTATATATAACTACTAGAGGTACTTCCTTCTAGTTAAGCTATATAGCGTATTTTTTAAAGTGCATAGTATAGTCTATAATAAATTGCGTCTATTAGAGTTACTAAATAGCTTATTTAGTAAGAGGTACTTAGTTAGTAATACTAAAGAGTTACCTAAGTTCTTTCTTAAAGTTCTTATAGTCTTTAATAATTTAGTTAATAGCGTTACCTTCGTAATTTTCCTTAGCTAGGTAGCTTACTAGGTATAGTTAGATTAAGGTAGCTGCTTTACCTTATAAGTATAATACTATAAGAATAACTTTCTCCTTATTCTCTATTTCTAGTTCTAAGATATAAAAGTAGATTTTAAGTTAAAGAATCTATCTATTAAGTTTATTACAGTCTCTATAGTATAGTTCTAGCTTAGCTACCTTATTCTTAAGGTTAGTAACTGTAGTAATGCCTTTAAAATTACTTATATTAAGGGTGTTTAATATATTACGTTCCTATAGGGTAGCTAATTCTAAGAGGTAAGTTAGTTCTTAGGTAGAAGTAATAAAGAAGAGTAGAGGCTGTTAGTTACGTAAGTAAGTAATAGAGTAGTTAGTATTAAAGTTATAAGAGAATTAAATTAATAAGGCTTATTAGAATCTAAATAATAGATTAATAAATAAGTTAAATACTAGGAACTATAGGGGGTTCCTAGGTTCCTATATATAAGTGTTTTATTCCTTACTTAGGTGCTATCCGTAATAGTTAAACCATCCTAGATAGTATCGCCATCCCGAATAGTTAGTGTTAGCGGGATGGTGTTATTATATAATCTTAGTTGCGGGCGATACGGTGCCGCCTTGCACTATCGCTATCATCCTATCCTTTCCGCCCTTTATTCTATATTCTTAGATCTTAATAGTAAATATCTCTGTAAGTAATGTATTACGAACCTATATAATAATAAGTAGAGGCGTTAAACTATAGTTTAAACTCTATACGCTATTATAAAAAGCGAGTTAAATAAGCATACTTACAGACTACTAGCTATTATATACCTTAGAATAAAGTTGCTAGCTTTACTAATAAACCTAATACTTAGCGTCTCCTGCTAATTAAACTATATATTATATAATTAGAGATAAATCTATAACGCAGAATATAGCCTAAAAACCTACTACTATAGCTATAGGACTAGCGTAATAAGTATTATTTAAGGCGCTATAAATCTTCTCTGTAATATTATTTTCCTATAGCTCTTAGCTAGAGGTTTTTTAAAAGTTTAGAAATAATAATAATTCTTTTTTTCTAGAAGTAAGTAATAAGGCCTAGTAGGGTAACGTAATTATACACTTCTAATTAAGAGTTAGGATAACTCTTAAGAAGAGAGAAGGCTATGTTACGCGTACTCCTACTAGAAATCTCTTAGACTATAGTTAGGCCGCCTATAGTTATATACTAGGCTCTATATAGTCTAAGGAATATACTACTATAACTCTATAAGAATTCGTCTTTAATCCCTTTAAATATATACTCTTTACTCTTTTATATTTCTAGCCTTCCTGCTACACTGTGCCTTACACAGACTATTAGAAGTTCTTAACGTTAGCTTAGAGAGTACTAATCTCTATATAGTATTATTCTTCTTATTAAGCTAGAGTTACTTAAAACGCCTTATTACTATCTTATATAGCGTCTAAACGTTATAGAATTACTTATAGAGCGTTACTTAGGCTATTTATAGTTATAGCTATAATAAATAGTTATTAATTATTAGTAGGATAATATAACGTAATATTATAAAAGATAGTTAGTTAGCACACTAAGCTCTAGAAATAGGTAAGTAGGATTCTATTTAGTCTCTTATATAATAACTGTTATATAAAACGTTGCGTAAGAAGCTTAATTAGAGGTCCTTAGTAACTTAGTAATATTCTTAGAGGCCTAGCTTATACGCGGCTAACCTAATTAAGGTTTAGATATTATCTAGTTAATAGGCAAGCTAGCTTCTGCTTAGCTAGCTCTAAGTATTATTTAAGAGTACTATATAAGCATCGCAGCTAGTAGGTTTATTAGTAGCGTTAAGCTAGAACTAGAATAACTAAGCGCTGCTAAGCATTAGTTTAAGGCAGGCCTTATAGACTAGTTTCTTTATAGCGTTAATTATTATTTATAGGGGTTAACTATACGAGCATTGTTAACTGCTTTCTATTATATTATAATAGTAGCTAGCCCCTCTATAAGAAGAATTCCTTATTAAATAGATCCTTAAAGAGGCTGCGCGTAGCTTCCCTTCCCTGTACTCGCGGGCTTAAGATATAGTAAATTAAATTATACCTATAAACGGGGGCACTAAGCCTATTAGTAAGCTTTAGATATCCTACTTTATAACGCGTAATCTACGTGTTACATCTGTTATTAGTAGGAAGCTTAAAGCTCCTAGAGCTAAGGAAGCAACTGCTAAGCAGGTCTGCGCGTTTCTTAAGAATTATAACGTAATCTAACACTAATATAATATATCCTCCGCGAATATATATAATATAGATAAGACTAGCGTTATACTAGGCATGTGTATAAACTCCTAAGTTCTTACATCCTTATTAAAGAAGAAGGCTTACGTTAAGTCTCTAGAAGATTAGAAGTAGATATCTATAATTAAGTGCGTATTAGTAACTAGCTAGAAGCTACACTGCGCTATAATATTTAAGGGCTAGAGCCTTTAAACTACCTAGTTCTTATCTAAATTAGTACCTAACTAGCTTTGTATAACCTTCTAGAATATATAGATAGTAAATTTAATTAAACTTAAGTAGTTAAAGCGTATTTTTCTTCCTAAGACGGTTATACTAGCTAAGAACTAGCGGCTATTAATTGTAGATAGCTACGGCAGCTATATTAATATTAAGTTCTTACTTATTATAAAACTAAGCTATATATAGCTTCTATTCTTGCCCTTTTACGCGTTGCACGTTCTACAGCCTCTTAATCTTACTCTATTTTTAGTTATTAAGTTCTTATACTATTACTAAATTACTAAATTTACGATCTTTAATAACGCTATACTAGTTAAGAAAGAGCGCTTTATAATTTATGTTACGTTCCTTGCAGGGTAGCTAGTCCTATAAGGGTAAGATAGTTCTTAGGCAGGAGTAATAACAGGGGAGAGGTTATTAATTACGTAAGTAAGTAATAGGGTAGTTAGTATTAAAGTTATAAAACTGTTAAATTAATAATACTTATAAGAATCTAAATAATAGACTATTAAATAAGTTAAACACTAGGAACTATAAGGGTTCCTGCTATTCCTATATACACGTAGTTTAGGTACTAATAATTAGCTGCGAGACTATTAATAGTCGCGATAGTTCCTATTAGAGCTATTAATAGCTCTTAGCACGGCTATTAATCACGTGGTTTAACAGATAATTAGTAACTATGTCTAGATACCGTCTGCCGGTGCCTAGCTACGTAACCAATCATTTGTCTCTAACGTTTGTTCAACCTACCTGTCGTAACAATTTACTACTATTAGGCCTAAGAGAAAGGTCTTATAAAGTATATAATTTAGGCTAGTTAGTAGGCATCTAGTATATCTCTATTAAATATTAATTAGGTCCTTAAGTTATTATAGCTCTACTGCTGCCTAGCAACGCCTCTATACTATACGTAGCCTCTCTCTAAGCTTAATTAGCTCTTTATAACACTAAAAGGATTATCTAATTTATATTACGCATAGCAGTACCTTTAGCACTTAGAAAAGCTCTCGCGTATAGTCTAAGTTATACTTTAAAAAGCGGGTAAGGCGCTTGCAACTTAAATATAAGAATTATAAAGCTAAAAACTATATAAAGAAGGCTTTGATTTTAAGCAGAAGGCTCTTACTCTATACGAGCTGGAAAGCGCGTTTAAACTATCCTAAATTAACAATTTGTAAGTGCGGATATGTGTTACGCCTACATTAGTATCTACTACCTCGCACGTGCCCTCGCTAAGGCAACCCACACGTACCTTCGTATTAGTATATATATTATTCTATACTACGCCTAGTATAGAAACTAATACTGCGTGCTATATCTTTTAGATATGTAGCCTAGTAGTATAGAGCTAGCCTATTATAATATAGTAGTAGAGGCAATTTGTAAACTAGAGGCTTAAGAGGCTAAGAACGTTGCGCGTAAGGCAGCTAACGCCGCTAAATTAGCTGCAGAGGCTGCGGCTAAGCTGACTTTTAAAGATATATATATTAAATGGCAAATAATAGCGTAAACGCTGCAATATACTTAATTTTATACACCTGTATTAGTTTTAGTAGGGTGCGTAACATCTAGGGGTAAGCAGCTTTTATATCGCTAAGCTTATGCTTATTATGCTTCTTACTATTAGGTCTTAAGCCAATTTTCCGTTATATAATATAGAGATCCGTGCAATAGATGCTAAGATTATTAAGATGGTTAATACTATATATCTAATATTCTATATACTAACATAACTTACTACCTATATATTTAAATTACATAAAAAATAAAGCTAAAAGACTTGCTATATATATTTCTTTTAATTCGTGCCCTAATTATTAGGTATAAAACCCACTTTAGATGCGGCTAGATGAACATTTCTATAAAGATTAGATATTACCCTAACTCTGCTTGTAAGTTCTATAATTACACCTAGCATCTAGCTAGATTTAATGATTTTTTAAGTTTATTAACTATATTAAGCTCTAGAACTGGTACTACTCCTAGCGTCTAATTAAGCCTAGTACTAAGGACTCTATTAAGATTCGCGATTAGATATTATACTACTCTATATAGCATAGAACTAACGCTATTAACTATAAGCATAGAAGAGCTAAAAGAGTACTCCTTAAAGATATAACTATTATACACATTTATCTTAACTCTATATATTATAACGCTAACCTAGTATATCTATAGCTAATAAAATAACGCTATCGTTCTCGTAAAACAGCGCTTAATAATAAAAATAAAAGCGAACAGCTTAAATACACGTACGTAATTAAGTAGCTAGCGGGGGGTCTTACTCTAGGATATAGAGTAGAAGAACTAGTAAATTAATACTAATCTTATTCTTTTTAGTATTAACGAATACTGCCTTAGGTTTAGAAGCGTAGGTAATTAGCTAATATTAATAATAGAGGGCGATAAGAGTAATAAGGAAGCGCAGCATGTTCCTCTAGTTTACTTTCAGCTTATATAATAGGCGGCGGCTTATTTAGAGCTATATAATGCCCTCTAGCTATTAGCTATATAGAAACCTAAGAGTAATAACCTAACGCTTAATTTATTAAAGAAACTAGAAGCTTAAAACACTAAGCTAGTAAATATACTGTAGTTAAATCCTAGTGCTAGAAGGCTTATAAGCTAGGTATAATTAAATTTAAACATCTATAACGCTTAAATCGATACGTTAATTAACATAATGCCTAGATTCCCTACGGCATCTAGAAGGGCTAGCTATAAAGGTTTATACTAGAGAGGGCTTATAAATATAAGAATTTTAAGCGTAATAGTAGTAAGAAGGGTTTTAATTTTCTATAATACGCCTTTAAAGTCTATAAGAGATATCTAATTCTATATATTAAAGCTATATGTAGAGAGTACCTAGAATAGCAAGTAGTAGTTTTAGAAGACTTCGCTAGTGCCTATATTAAGTCTTAGAGACTACTAGCTGCTAAGCTTAAAGCTAAGAGCATTAAGTTTATTAAACTATAGCTAGCTAACTTACCTAGATTGCATCTAATTAAGGACGTATTAAAATACTATAAAATAGTCCTTAAGAATCTATAATTTAATGTATTATTAGCCTTAAAGGCTACTAAGAAGATAGCTTATAGAATAATTAAAAAAGTTTAGTAATTTAACTTAGGTTTAATAAAACGGCTATTAAGCTTATAGCTATTAGTAACTATGTAAGGCTAGCTGCCCTCTATAAAGCCTATAGAGGTAATAATAACTATAAGGCTTAATATAGTATAATATAAATATTAATATTATAGCTCTTAGCAGCTTTATTTAAACGCCCAATGGCTAAAATCCCTATATTAAGTAAGAAATTAAGGATTTTAGCATAGCTATAGGGAATAGTAGCGCTAATTTATATAATAAAAAATTAGCTTAAGACTTAGTATTAGAATAATTGCTACAGCCTATGTAAAAAATAATAATACGTATATTAGATACCCTTAGATATATATAAATATAGACTAAATTAGTATCTTTTAGCGCTCTTATTAAACTTAAAAATATAAAAAATAAGTATAAATATATAATCTATAGATATTATTTTATTTTATTAATATAGTCTTAAAGTGCTACTAAGAAAGTATAATCTATTAAATTTTTAAAAGATTCTAAAAAGAAACAAGAAAGTTACACTATTAAAGCTTATTTTAGAGATATAGTAATTTTTTTAATAATAACTAATAATTACCTAGTGTAAAGATATAAGGTCTTTCTAACCTTTTAAGATTATTTTCTAATTAGGCTTAGTTCTATTAGTAAGTGTAGCTTGCTAATAGATACTATACTTAATTCTCTCTAGAATGCTATACAGCTTATTATATAAGCTTTACTAATAGCAAAGATGTTAAAGATAGTAATTATTTATAATTAAGATATCTAGAAAGTTCTACTACTTTCTATTACCCTCTAAATACGTAATAAGTATTAGAAATCTTATATTTCTAATATTTATTAACTGTTATATAATATATTCTAGAATTCTTTATTATTAATTATATATTAGTAAGTAGAAGGTTCTAGAATAATAAAAATATGTATATA
Source organism: Lentithecium fluviatile CBS 122367 (assembly GCA_010405425.1). Lineage (NCBI taxonomy): Eukaryota > Fungi > Ascomycota > Dothideomycetes > Pleosporales > Lentitheciaceae > Lentithecium > Lentithecium fluviatile. Next base: position 1,500,393 of record MU005577.1, on the reverse strand, counting down.
AGAAGCTTTTACTTTGCTCTTAGATAGTTTCTTCTTTATCTAGAATTTAGTATAGTAATATTATATATAATATTCTATATTACCTTATTTTCTCTTTATTATATTCTTATTAGTTACTTCTGCCATTTAATTACTATTTATAGTAGTTTCTAGGTTCTATTATTAATAGGAAGAAGCTAGGACTAAAGGAATTCCTCCTCCTCTCGTACCTTCTTTACATCTAGCTAACGTGCTGAGTTAAGCGCGTATCCTCATGCTAAGAGCAGGCTGAGGTTGCCTAGATATAAGAAAGTTTGTTAGTCTGTAAAGTAGTATAATATTGCATTAAACCCCTCTATTAACATTGTTTGTACGCTCGTCGCACCCTTAATACACGAAATGGCTGAGCTATTTGAAATCGCAGCGGGCGCGGTTGGCATTACCGCCGCCTTTACTACCTGAATTGACTGCTTTAGCTATGTATAACACGGCCGCTATTTTAGACGGGACTATTAGACGGAGCTAATAAGCCTTAACTGCACCAGACTATCTCTAACGCGCTAGGGATAGGCGGTAAACATTCACGAGGATCTGAACCTGGGCAGGCCGGATGCATCCTCTTCTAAAGTGTAGGCAGCGAAGTATACGTTATATTGGATCTTAATGCTCTTTAATTATATACAGAACATCGCAAGTACGTATAGAAATAGCAATACTAGAGACGATTTTGTTCTACTTAAACCTAGCAATTTAGAACCTGCAGTCTTTAGACTCTAAAATAAGATAAAGAAACGAGTAATTAGACGGCAGGAAGGCGCTAGCATCTTAAAGACAAATAGGTAGGCTCTTTACTACCGCTTTAAACTAAAAAACCTAGTTAGCAGCATTACCTCGCTTGTTAACAGCATTAAGAAACTGTTCCTAGCGTCTAAGGCGCAACTCGCTCTTATTAAGCAAGAGATGGCAGAGATCTAGGATAAGCAACCGCTAAAGCTTATAGAGACTAGCGCACTAAGTGTAGACAGCCTGTCGCTAGCTGCTGCTAAGAAAGCTCTTATAGGATACTAACACTTAAATATCGTTATTAAAGGAAAGGCATAAACTAGAGATGCATTTAGTTATAAGTAGAAGGATAGAGCAAAGGGGGCATCCTATACATTTAACGGTATAGTAGTTAATAAGACTAGAAAAGCACTCGTTAGAAACAAATATAGTAGGAAAGATTTCTAGGATAATTAGGCTTTGTATAAGATCTATTATCTGTAAGAGGAACTTTACGAGAGCACTCTTATTACGTTCCTACGGGGTAGCTAGTCCTATAAGAGTAAGTTGGTTCTTAGGCAGGAGCGACAACAGGGAGGAGGTTATTAATTACGTAAGTAAGTAACGGGATAGTTAGTATTAAAGTTATAAAACTGTTAAATTAATAATACTTAATAGAATCTAAATAATAGATTATTAACTAAGTTAAATACTAGAAACTATAAGGGTTCCTGCTGTTCCTATATACTTATAGCTCTAGTGTTAATAGTTAGTTATGGGACTATTAATAGTCGCGATAGTTCCTACTAAAGCTATTGCTAGTCCTTAGCGCGACTATTAATTACGTAACGCGATAATAATTAGTATTTATATCTTAGTACCTTTTATTAGTGTCTAGGTGCGCGACTAATTATTATTCCTGTTATTTGTTTAACCTACTAGTTATAATATTATCCCTCCCCTTTATATAATTGTCCTTAATTACCTAACATCTTATAGGGTTAGTTTATAAGTAGTTTACCCTACCTATCTTATAAGTGTCCTACGGTTGTTATATCTTCTAACTCTTATAAACGTTAACTCTGTCTCTTTTATAAAATCCTTACTGCTAATACTATTACTAACGTTTCTTATAATAGGTGTTTTTCTAAAAGCTTAAGTTACTATGTTATACTAAATTCTTATCTAAAGTGTGCTAAGTGCGTTTACGCGGGAAAGCTATGCGTTAACATGTCTTAGCTGTCGCTTAACTAGACTAGAGAGAAATATTAAGTAAAGGTAAATGTAAATAAGAAGCTATTAGTAGAGGTAATATCCTAGTTATTATAAAATAAGAAGATTCTAGTATAGGCTAAGGAGCGTGCTGCGAAGAAGGCCGCGTGCCTTACGTTAAAGCTTAAGGCTAAGGGTAAGGTAGTAAACGCTAAGGTAGACTGTCTAGCTGCTTCTATTAGTATAGAGTTTTTATTAATAATATAGTCTACTTTATTAGCTCTAGATAACGCGGTAGCGGGCTATAACGTTATAGATGCTAGTTTGTCCTTAGGACCTTTCTAGAGTGCGTTACTCTTATCTGTTTCTATCCTAGCTTTGTAGCTGCGTTTGTCCTATATAGTAGTAGGCGTTAAACCTTAGTCTTACTTCCCTAAGTAGTTGCTAATAGTTTTATAGGTTAGCTTTAGGTTCCTATATATTCTCTAACTTAGAATAACCCTTCTATTTTACTAGCTATTTCTAGTAGAAGTTACTATCTTAGAAGTCTTATTAGTCTACTTCGCGGTACCTACGTAGTGCTTTAACTTTATACTTATTATCTTTATTCTTTTAATAGTAGAACGTTATTTATAATAGTGTTCTAGGGTCTGCTAGTTTTAGGGCAGATACGTAGAATACTAGGTAAACTTTTATATTACTTAGGAGTTAGAGTTTGTAATTTACTAGGCTAATTTATTTAAGAACTAAAAATAGTCTAACTTTTACGTAGTCTAGT
>MU005577.1:1472702-1492942 GCA_010405425.1 Lentithecium fluviatile CBS 122367 | reverse complement strand
GTAATAGGATAGTTAGTATTAAAGTTATAAAACTATTAAATTAATAATGCTTAATAGAATCTAAATAATAGATTATTAACTAAGTTAAATACTAGGAACTATAAGGATTCCTGCTGTTCCTATATACTTATAGCTTTAGTGTTAATAGTTAGTTGCGGGACTATTAATAGTCGCGATAGTTCCTACCGAAGCTATCGCTAGTCCTTGGCGCGACTATTGATCACGTGACGCGACAATGATTGGTGTTCATGTCTTAGTACCTTTCGTCAGTGTCTAGGTGCGCGACCAATCATTGTTCCTGTCGTTTGTTCGACCCACCGGTCGTAACAACTCTCTTCCACGGCGTTAGGTACTGCTAACTCTAGGTCTTCTCTGCCATTAAGCGTTGGCCGCGCGCGCGATGATGGAGGGTACTGTAATGTACGCACGCCAGGAGGAGCCCCTTATGCTAGTGCTTAATTAGCTCTATCCATAATACTTTGTGGTGGTAAGGGCACGAAGGAAGCGAGCCGTAACCTTTAGACGACTAGGCGGCGCGGACAGTGCGGCACAGAGGACACGTTCCGGGACCCACGCTATGCCATGCGCCACAATTATTTTTAGATGAGTCCTGAGTTAGGCATAGCGCTGAAATAGTTACGATCCTTTACCGTATAATGTTAGCAGCTTAATATAGTTAGAGCACTCTAATATGCTAGGAGGATTTTAACCGCCTTCTTCTCTGCTTAGCGAAACTCCTAGCATCTACATTCTTTAAAGTTAGCTTAGCTTTTAATTCTAGAAATATTACCTTTATTGCTTATACTTTCTCTATAGCCCTCTAAAACCTTAATAGTGACCTTAATCCGCGATTAGATAGGGGTTATAGCTAAAGGGGCGATAAACCGCGTTAAGGAAAGAATTAATAGCAAGAGCGACACCGCAGAGATCCTTATCGGAGACTGGCGCCCTAAGGGAACATAGGTATAGATTTGTGCTACAGTATTACAGCTTTATACACCTGTGAATGGGAGAGTCCGAAGGTCCGAATTGCAAAACTGTCTCGCGATGGGGTGCGTCTCGCGACTTGCATTCGGCCGTAAGACGATGAGGTTGGAAATACGTTGGACAACGGCAACCTGCGTCAACTGGTGGAAAAGTGGGTTGCGGGGCGCTATGCCTAGTCTGGCCTAGTATCATTCCGAACCCCATCGAAGTTCACGAGTTGTTCTCGAAAGGTGCAAAGCTATCATCTCCATCAAAGTCCATCTCATTTCGGAACAACCGAAAAAGATATATACAGAAGAATTGAACACTATGCCATCGCCGCCTCTTGACCCTCACCAAAAGCCGTCTACAAGCCATATCGGCTCTTGATATTCCTCCACCAATCCCGCGCCATCCACGCGTCAAACTCAGTGATCTGCATCGCGCCTCCAGCATTCATGATGAACGCGCCGCCAGTCGAAGGGGTCCAGTCATAGAAGTCGTCGAGCGCGAAGGTATGCCCCATCTCATGGAGCAGGATATGGATGTTGGCCGCGTCGATATTCTGCATGAAGTATTCGGAGCCGATGCGCTGGCCCCAGTCGCCGCCTGCGCCGCCCCCGAACCCTTCGGTCAGCCAGAGGGAATTATCTGCGAGAGTTAGCTGGACGTTCTCAGACGGTGGGGGTTGACGGAATGCCTACCATAATGCGCGGCCGCGCCCGCAGCGCACTTGCTGTAATCACCGTCCTGATGAAAGAATCTCCCACACCCCTCACTACACTGCGGCGCGCCCCCCGAATCAAGATCGGTATACACATTGATTCCCGACACATCACCCTCCAGCAACCCCTTGTTCTTCACAGCCCACCCCACAACCTTAACCTCCACCGTCTTATACGGAAACTTCTCGAACCCGGCAAGAGCAGCAATCCATTTGTTATACTGCTCGCTGAGCTTGGCCTGCGTCTTCGCGCGCTGCGCCGCGGTAAGTTTCTGCGACGACTCCCAGCGCACGCAGTACCCGATCTTGCCCTTGCCGGCCATGACTTGGTCGTAGCCATAGTTCTTGAAGTTGAGGTCGTTCGGGCGCGTTGAAACGGTGTGGTCCCAGACTTCTTTGAGGCCGGCGATGAGGTTGGAGGGTGGGTTCCAGGTTGTTTGGTTGAGGTCGCGTTTGGAGATTGGGGTTGCGATGTCGCCGGTCAAGGCGCGGGTGTTGAATTTGCAGATGGGGGATGCATCGATGGGGACGGCGGCGGGGTATGCGGAAGCCGCGAGGGCGGAAAGGGCGAATGCGTATTTCATGTTGAGGGTGTGCCGGCACCAAAAGTAACGAATAGAAAATTGATGAAGAAGAAAATGGACGAACAGATAGATGATGAAGAGTGCTTGACTTCAACACCTGCGAATTCTCTGGCGACTTGAAGAGTCTATTTGTACATTCTGATTATTATCCCGTTCACCTGATTTTCCTTGGCTCATTCAACTTGTTTATACCATTGTTTCGAGACTAGAAGTAGCAGGCTTGGCTAATATGTTTCAGGCGGAGAAATTCCAACCGACGGTAGAAGGGCCACAATGTCATGCACGCATCCTTGCCAACATAGAATTTACAAAGTAAGAGTCGCGAGAAATAGGAAGGAGGCGTTCAGGGGAGTATCATAATTGTAAATAGATTCTGCTATTTGGTTAGTGCATATTTGGATAATATATGTAGTCACGTGACTGACGTCAGAGGTGGTGTATATGGGAGGCACTACCTGGGTGCACGGACTATAGAGAAAACAGACTCTCGCCCGCTCTCTTTCCTACACTCTACACACTAATCACACTTCGGCAGATAGCAATACAGTTTGTTTGTCCGGATATCTACCTGCCTACAATATATGGCGTGCGGAGAGAGCGGGAGCTAGTGAACGGCTTGAGCTAAGTGTCGATCAAACCAAAGTACCATGTCGTACGGTCTTATGGCCATACGGTCGGGAAGAGTCTCTAATTGGGAAATTCTCCGGTACCAAGGCCGAAAGTGGTCATATTTATAAGGAGTGGTGGAATTTCCCATCGCCCATGGAGTTGTTGTGAGCAACCTGGTGCTCTGGGAAGCTTGCGCGAAATCCTTAGGCATCTATTATTTGATTTCGTCGTGTTATTTGATTAATTTCCCGCCGGCACACTTGCGAAGCTGTTCTATCACATGTTTATAGGACTTTCCAGTTCTTTATTAACGGGCATGAAAGTGTAAAGAAGGCAGTTCAATGAAAGCTACTGTTCTCAACGGCCTCCACAAATCATTGTACATCCGCACCGGCACAGACGTAACTGAATGATCTAAGCCCATCAATGGGATTCCAAGATTCATCGCGTGGCTTCATACAACCGTCCTCCTGCTCAGCGCTAGACATGAAACCAATATGTGTTCCTTGTTCGCATTCCACACCAGTGTACCAGTGGAGTTGACATCCATAGATGTTTCCTTCAATAATGAAGCTTGCCCCGTTCCCCTGCAGATCGATAAATTGGCCCGTTCCATGTTCATCGTCTTCCTTCGTATGGATTGCACAAAGTGTGTCGCTGAATTCCCCGGCGTGGACAGCAATAGCGCCATTAGAGCCCCCGCCATGGCAGGCGTCTAAATGAAAGAAGACGATGGAAGAGAAATTGGATTCGGGAATAGAGTCTGGTGGTGTATACTCCATTTCTGGGTTGGAGGAATTAACGAAGGGTATTTCCGCCGGGTCCACGAATGTTAAGTTAGAGTCGACAGTGTTTTGACTGTAGGAAGGTCCCAAGAGATTGGCGAGGACCAATGCTTGTGCATTATAGACAGTCTAGAATTGTGAGCAAGCACAATATTTAGTCATCCTAACGACTTACCTTCATTCTCAGTTGCATTCTTCATATCTAAAGGTGCAATTGCTGTCGTGAAAGGCAGACCTTTAGGAAGAATTGGGCAGTACTCTTATTTGTAGAAATTTTTCAGGCCACATAATATTCAAGAAAACGTATTGCTGCTCAACGTTCGCGTGTTGCTGGTGGTAGATATTTCCGTTTTCGTTGTGGACCAACACTGTCCGTGCATTTAGCGTGCGGCACAACACCCCGGACATGAGGCACCATGCCTCCAAGTCGACACCTTTCCTCCTACCTCCCCCCAACAGCCAAACTCACCGGCCCTCGTGCAAAAACTTCCTAGAGGTCGATCAACAGTATGGAATACGTGGATTCTCCCCACTGGTCAGATCTTTGGAATCGGGACACCTGGGCGAGGGAGCGAGACATCCAGTACTTCCCCCACCCCCAGGATCATCAGGAGCAACAAGTGCCACTCCCAGCCCCTGGTCACCTGGATGCATCAAGTCTCAGTAACGAAGTATGGCTCTTGACACTCGATCTACTCCCGCCAGAACGCCTTATACGAAATATGCTATTTCTGTCATGGCGTTTTCACCATCTGTGCGCCGCCATATTGTACCAAAATATCGACACCGGCCTCCACCGTTACCAGATACCAGACACAAACAGTGCTGCTGACTTTTCCTGGGCTCATTGGGACTTCGGCAGAGTCGAGCGGCGACGACATCACATCATGTCTACGTTGCTGCATACGCCACGATATGCCACCCACGTCAGATCCTTCAGTTGGACAATGGGGATCACGCGCTCAACAAATACGCAGGACGATGCAGGAAGGCAGATTTTGCTTCAGTTACAGCTTTTCAGCTTTCTACAAAATGTTACACGTGTCGACATAGACTCTGGGTTTGCCCGACCCCAAATTTCACGCCACACGAAAATCCCTCCACTTTTTCCCCAGGCGTCTAACATCCGGCTAGGGGGAGTGATGCCTTACAGACTAGCGTCCGCAATTTTGCACGGGGAAGACAAGGCTGCTTTGACTTCGCTCATCATATACAATCTTGTGGAACCTGGGATGCTTCGGAATGATACGCCATATCTATTTCAAGTCAGTCCAGAAGAGGATTCTTCGGCATTGATACATCCATGCGATATTGCAGAGGATTGGCCACATGACTCTGCTCCGATTCAGGTTCGACCGAGTTGTATGCGCAGGATTTTGACACCGGAGTTACAGGCCAGATGTCGAAAATTGGAACGATTACTTCTTCGTAAGCAAGGACAGCAACACTCTCAGCAAGAGCTGCCCTCGGATCTTACGTTTGATGAAGATGTTTACAAAGAATGGGCGAACTTCATTTCAGCTACCAAACCCCGCCACCTCCGGTTGGAACACGGTGGAGCAACCACTTCGCCGCTGAATGGAAGAACAACAGACTGGCTGCGCACGGTATCGAATCTTGTGACAGAACCTATCAGCCCAATGGACCTCCACTTTCGTGAACACCTGTCCCCTATTCTTACTCAAGGATGGCCACAAATCTGTTCACTTGAAATACAAGGCGTCTGCAAGGATGTAGCACTACCTATTGTCACACAATTGCAGTCTCACATGTCCACAGTTGACGTCTCCATTGATTACAGAGTTGCATGGTGCCACAATGGAACAGTTATGGATCCTCTTTGGCCCAGCGATGCTTTTATTCAACCACCAACACAACAGGAAGACGAATCGGAGAAGAAACACACGCGGCAAATCCTACATCCCGAGGATCGAGAGCCAAATTCAATAAGGTTTTGTTATAGCGGCGAGGATGGTTCGATAGCAGATTCTTTCGGTACGGCGGTTTGTTAGTGTTTCCCAGAGTCAGCATGATCACTATGGCCCAATTCCCTCCCGCTTTGTATCATCCAGGGGACTAGTCATATTCATTCTAATTAAGTAAATCTATTTGCTACATAAAAGGAAACAGTTATGTGGCCGAAAGAGATGCGCCATATCGTCAATGTATCTTCCACACATCTCAGCTTTGCTCTACGACCCAAGCCCTTCCCTGGGAGGGTCACTTGCGCAAGGGTATGGTCGTTGGTTGCGGTTCGCCCAGCTCCACTGCATAAATCTTGGGGTCAAATTTGTTATAAACAATCAGCTCATTGGAATGTAACTCACGTCGCTAATCGCACTGGAAAGGTTGTCATAGATAAGGTCAATGTCGTCCGGTGTTTTGTCACTGTTGATTGACGAGTTCGGGTCGTCGTTACCGCAGATAGTGAAGAAGGAATTCCATTCCCCTGGGGCGTCAAGAGGCCGATTCCATATCTCTTCGACAGATTCTGATGACGCGGCTGCCAAGTCGACGTTGGGGACATTGTTATTCCTTCCGTTGTTCTTCCACCCAAGGTACGCACTGCACAGGTCAGCATATAATCTTTTACTTTACCATTCATTTGCTTTACCTTCGGACATAATTCTCAATTCTTATATTGCCCCAGGTTCCAGGTGTGTCTTCGGGATGGTCCATACTCTGATGGTTGATGCCCTTCAGTTTATATAATGTCGGGTGCTCCATACATCCGACGCCACGTCCGCATGTTGGGAATTTAGCTTGTCGGTTTGCATCGACAATGAAGAAGCAAACGCCAGGAGCTTCAGAGATTGAGACGGCAACGTCTGATGGGAATTTCTGCACCCAGCCTTGAAAGAGCCCGTCTGCTTTTGCCTTGTTGCTGTCGTCGCAGCTGTACGGTCTCATTCTGTTTTGGATCAGTTCAATAGAACAGTATTAATCAGAACAGGATATTCCGCTTACATTATGGTCGGCCGTACTTCGTCGTTCATCATCTCTGCGAGAGGCAGCGCGTAGGCCAAATATTGGGATATGGCCCCTTGCTGGGCATTGACCGTACCTAGCCCGTCCACCCAGAGGCCACCATCAAGAGCGTGCTGTAGAGTCGCAAGATTGGAAACCCCGGGGCCAATCTCCTCGTCATCAGTCATGTTCCCGGTGAAGAGGTTCACCACAGATTTGCTGATGCCTTGCTCCCAATTCTCAAGAACTTGGACGCCGAGGTCAGTGAATGTGTTCACCTCTTGCAACATCCCCATCGCTCCCTCTCTGTTGGGTAGAATAAGCCAAGTTTTGCGTGGTAGAGGGTGAAAGGCTTACGCCGGATTGGTGCCCTTTGCAATGATCTGAGACGCCATCATTGCCATTTCTACCCCGAAAGCGGCCGATTGAACGTTGAAGCCTTTCTGAGCTTTCTCCCAGAATCTCCCAATTTCTCCTGTCAATTGTGCAGCTTTCGCCGCGGCAGCTGAGACACCTTGACGAACCATAGACGACACCATCACACCGCCACCAACGGGTAACAATGCCACTCCTAAGATCTCAGCCACTAAGTTGACCGTCTCTAGAGAATTGTCCGGTTTGCGGTACTCTACCGCTTCTGCGGCAAGATCGAAAGCTTTGATCGAGGCATCAATTGAGGCCTTGGTCAAGGCACTATCGACGATGCTTTTGTAATACTGCGGCTGTCAACTAGATGTGTACACTCGCATTGGACGGCAAACGTACGCTATGCATGTTCGACATACTGGTGAGAATTTCATTAAAGGCGGGTCCAAGTTCGGAGTCCTAACTTGGTCAGTTCAAGTACTCTGTGCGTTACTTTGGAGGCACTAACGCATGTAGACTGGTACTTGGTGCAGTCATTGTCCACCGATATATCCTCACAGTGAAAATTGTTCGTTTCAATGCCTGCTAAAGAAGCTACGTAGGCTGAGATGCTGGGATATTTCTGGTTCTCTTCGTGTTCGGCCCAATAGAGGGAGGCCGCTGCTAGCAAGTCACCAGCACCAGATGTTTCCCATCGGTATTCCGGGGTACTTCGATCCGGTTCCTTGAAGTTTGGGTCGTCGCAACTGATATTTGCGGCATTGTTGAGCGCTTGGACTAAACTGGGAATGTTGCGACGATTGAGTTGATGAGGTGTGTTGAGTGCAAAAGCGAGATCTAGCACGGCTAGAACCACGGTAATGGATTGTGAAATTTGCATATTGAGAAAGAGCCAAGAAAAACACTGGTCTACACTGTGGGTGCTAAGTTGAAAGACGGGAGCTTTATTATTTATATCATAGGGCAGGTACAAAGTCTACGCACTCTAGTCAATTATCCACGTTACTAACGAACTCCAGCAGAATAACCAACGCTAAATCAGCCAGGATCCTAGATCTGTCCTCACCAAAGTGGCTGCGCCATGCGAACGGCACGAAAAGGTCAGTCCACATCTCCTATGTGGTAACGATTGGTTTCAGAGAATCACTTCGCCATTTACGCCACAGAATCCTCAACACCGCCGTAAGCGATCCTTGATTCTTAGGTAGAATTCCGTGTCTCAGCTGTTTCGACCCAGCTCTCCGCGTGTATGGATTCCCGTTGTGCCACTTCCATCCGGCAACGTTAACATCCCACCGCTGCCCGCCACAGACGCTAGTGTTTCCGTAAAGGTGGTCTGGGTCATATGAAGTCATGGCCTCTTCATGGAGTTGAGTTGGTTTTCATAGGTTTATGTCTATATATCCATTCTATCTTCAGCATATAGGTATCATACATGTCAGTGTACTTACATCTGCATTTTTATATGTGAGCAACAATGCTCTTCTCACGACTGCCAATTGTCTCGGTTCTTTACCTATCGTCGCTCTTCTGTCTGACTGCGTCCACTGCCCTTCGGCCTCGTGTCAACCAACAGAATTGGAAATTTCCCCTTAAAGCTGTTCTATGGGACAATAGTTGCCTCCAACCTGTTCCCAACCCCCCTTCCGGCACAGCCCCCACAAAGTCTAAAGTCATTTTGGGCGCACTCAATGGCGCTCTAGAGCTCATTGCTGATGCTAAAGATCGAATGGAGCAGACCTACCAAACACTATCCGTCGAAGACGGACCGACAACGGTACAGAAGCTTCAGGTAGATCAAAACGATCCCGCCTACGTTCAATACTTCAAAAACGACTACGGAAAGGACAGGCTTGACAGAATTCGCGAAACGTTCAATCGCATGAGCGCCGTAACTAACCAACTCGGACAAGGTCTTCGACCTGCTGGCCGGGACGGACAAATCGCATTTACTTGTAACAACAATGAATGCAAGGAAAAAGGTACGGCTTTCACTCAAGAATCTGACTTGAGAGCAACCAGGTGAGTCAATTTCCCCTCTGCAGGGGAGCATACACCGGCTGATAAAGTTTCGAAGTACCATTATCAACATTTGCGACCTGTTCTTCGAGTTCGAAACGTTCGAAGATCGTAAAATGTGGCTGAAGATGACCCAAGAGGAGTGGTCCAAACGCGCTTTCGAAGGCAAAGTACCTGAGGGAAAAATGAGGTCTCTCTCAAAAATGGAATTTGGCGGTCGGGGTACAAATGGTACGTCGTCTCTGCCGGAACGATATCTAGACCAGCCTCTAAGTTTCGTCTCCAAACAGCGAAAGTACTCGTTCATGAACTGTCACACGTCGTTTGGATTGGTAACACAAACCCCTTCAACAAACAAATCGGTGGATTGAAGCCACCAGAGGTTTATGGATGGTTCAAAGCAGCCGAATACGCAGCAAACCAGCCCAATTACAACGATGATACGTACACAAGGAACGCCGATAGTTACGCGTGGTACGCAGAATGTACGCTTTCTTCTACTCCAACTTTCTTCTTAAGAGGTCCGAGAACTTTCTGACTATATTAACAGATGGCTGGTGGGTGCGGGCGCTTCGGTCATCACCAAGGACAGCGCTCTCAGGTAATGGTGACCCGTGGCCAGCCGCTGGTGATAGGCAAAAGCCAGTGCAAGCCGCTGCTTGATTCTCCAGGCACTTCGAGGTCGTTGCTCTGTTTAATTTCGACGCTCTGCTGGAAGAAAAGTCGGCGATGGTTGTACTATCGACAAGACGTACTTCGAGGGTATCGCGTGTCTCGGAGGAAAATTGTCACAATCTTCGGCCTCAGAAGAGCACGTTTAGGGTCTTCTCGTCCAAGTAAATTAGTGAACAGCTCATGTGCAGGCCGTAATTTTGATTCAGAATTAAAATAGTTCAAGATAACGCAAAATGCAAAGCCACCAAGGAAGGTTCTTCACCACTCGCTGAGAGATAAGAACAGCTGCAACTCATGTTGACACTACATAACCTCACTCACTTCTTTGGACAACACGACAAATCAGGACTGCACGAAGCAGTACTGATGCTGTTTCTCAAAGCATGCACAAAAGCAGTCAAGTCTAAGTTTTGTTTTTCTATCCCGCGATGAATTTAAGCGCTGCTTCTGCGCCGAACTTTGTGGGCTTTCGAATAAGCCCTCCCAGACTTGAGCATCTCAGCCCTCAATAGCATGCTACACGGTCTCATCCATACTCATTCTGGGTATGATAAATCTTAAGAGATTGGCGGTGAGAACCTGGAAACGGAGGCTTCTGGCGTTATTGCACAGCCTCTTTGGATCCATCCGTCGGGGGAAAGCACGCTGGAAAGATCCGGGAGGTGTCACTGTGGTATCGGGACCACCGCAAGTATTTTTGGCGACCCCTAAAGCGTTAGTTAGCAAAAAATCGACTCCACAATGTCCATTTGAATATTTATAATTCGGTGTGGTCGATCCAAAATGTCACCCTCCGCGTGGGACATAGAGAGATGCCTCAATAGCGATCTCGAAATGGACCTCTGCAAAATACCAATCCACGCCTGAACTTTGCCGTTAACCTGCTAAAAAAAATATATAGTCGATATCTTGTATCCAGACTTGCGACGAGACTGTCCTTACGTATGAAGGATGGGAGTTTTTGCAGGACCGAAGATATACCGCCGCTTTGGGAGAGAAGGTCCAGACCAGTCAGACGAATGGCGTCAGGCAGAATGAATCAAGGTCAATTGCGCCTTTGCGCTGCGCCTTGCGCCAGTGCGCAAAAGGGCGGTGTTCGAGTTTCTGTTCAGATTTGAGCGCCACATGCATGGTCTGGTGTCCGATTGGAGTACGACTCCGCTCGCAGCGGCTTCCCGTACAGGTATTCTAAATGATTATTACGCGTCAAACGTTGTGTTGTTAGAGAGGTGGATGGGATGTTTTCTGCGAAATGCGTTCAATGTGGGGTGACGGATGAGACCTAACCGAATCTGGAATAGGTTGCGATAGCCAGGCAACTACTGTGCCGCTTCCTTCGCACTCTCCTTCGCATGTTGTAAATGGGCTGCGTAACTTTGCATCTGGCTCTGCGTATAAGAAGAGGGTCCCTCCCATGCTGATCAATTGTGGATTTCTTTCCTCTCAACATTCCACAACTCTGTTCACCCCTCGTGAACAAGTTAACATGCCGAACATTTCCGCGATACTATGTTGCTATCCTAGCTTCTTCGGTCGTAAGAAGCACGAACGCCCGGAGAGCATCAAACCGCAGAGGCCAAACTTATTGGCGATACCTCGCGAACTCAGAGACCAGATCCTGACCTATGTCCTTGTTGCCCGACGGCAACCGCCCACAACTCTTTCGGAGATCAGGCAGCAAGACCGAGATTTTAGAGATGGACGATTGGAGAAAAATATTTACTATTCACGGAATCCAGCCGACTATAAATCCAATTCGCTTCCTGCACTTCTGACGTGCAGGCAACTTCACTCGGAAATCTTGGAGATCCTGAACAGATTTTCCTTCGGCTATGAATTGGACGTCAAGTTCTTGAATGAACGATATTTTGTGCCCACATGGGTCTTGATTCCCATAATTTCTAAGAACATCCCTCATCTAAGGGCGGTATTCCAGAGCATGGGAACTTATGAACGACAACCCGAAGAGTTCCCCATCGGAAATGAATACGGGCAAATGGACATCTGGAGACAAGGCTGCGGAGGACCACCGCTATACGTATGGATGTTCTACGACCTTCTCGAACGTTTTCTGAATTTTGGTCCAGTGGGGCCAGTTGATCCAGACAAGTCTGAGGTCGTCACAATCAATTGCCTCGAGCTCGATTTCGTGGACCCGGAGGACACTAGCCTTCTACCACCCGAACCTCTCACCGAACATGAGAGGAGCCGGTCTTTGCACTTGCATGTGTACGGTAGCTGGAGTCGCGACGAGCCAATGAAGATGCTACGCCCCGAATCGCTCGCTAGAAACCTCGCCGGTCAGATTAATGGTCTTTTGAATATGGGGTACCACTCTGCCAGCTATGGTACCATGCTTTACGAACGCATCGGAAGGATTGTAGTGAAAGTCAACGGAGATGTTCTGGGCGAGTTCGACATTGGTCAAATGCTGGCAGACCTCAAGTTTAACGATGATTTCGGTAATTATGCTTGGAATCATCGCGTGTCTCAATGGGTTTATTTCAAGCAGTCAGCAATGAAGATGAGACGTGATAGGGGCCTTAGAGTCGTGGAACCGAGCGAGAACTGTTGGGAAGAGGCGCAGGCAACGGCAGACCGGCTTTATGCTGGGCGCAAAGTCTGGGATCCAATAGCGAATACTTACATGGACGATTGAATAGGTTTCAAAGGTTGGTTTGGCCCATTCCGGCAACATGTCCCGGTGCTAACAACGTCAGGGAAAATTCGCGCACGCAGAATCACGTCGAGATCTCACCACACTTCGACTGGCTCAACCGATGAGGAGGGAGCCGTGTGATGCACTGAGTGTATTGGTGGGAGATGGGGTGCTCGAGTGTGCCATTGTGAAAGTAGTAAAACTTTTCATAGTAATGTGTATGGCCTGCAGCCACCATCTCCAAACTGGTACTTCCCTGCCACCCTCCGCATGTACTTTACTGTGTATGACCGTCGCGGATTCCTTCAAGATCTGGTAGCTGCCGAGGCCCAAATGTCGCCTCCCAAGCACTAGCAACCTTGATCAGAAGCGCTTCATCGTGTCGGGGTCCGAGAGCAATTAAGCCGAAAGGCCTTCCGTTGTAGTCAAGGTAGCCGAGTGGCAGAGAGATCACAGGATATCCTGTTCATATTAGAGCAAGATACATGGGTGCTCATTGACTTGGACTGTTTACCACCACATGCAGCGAACAACGGTAGAGGGCTATCGCAGGGTCCCATGATGATGTCGACTTCGTATTCTTTTAAGATCTTTTCCACACCTTCATCGCGTGCCATTGATCGAAGATGCTCGAGGTGCTGGCCATATTCTTCTTTGGACAACTCCAGATCCCTCGCTCGTAGCAGAGAGTCTTGATTGGGTGCATCTAGAGCCATAATTAGAGCGCTCTGTTCAGTGTGACAAGGAGCGACATACATGGTGGAAGTTCTTCTTCCGCGTGCTCCTCGTTCCATATGATCAGCTCTTCTAGTGTCCTGATCGGAGTTGTCTCGAGACTATCTACGTAATTTTTCAAATCGTCTGGAAAGTCCGTGACTATTTGGTGTGAGATGATTGAGATGCAGGATCCTAAGTGTTTACATACGCTGTACCATCATCTCGCTGCTCTTACCCTTCAGCACGAACACGCCAGGTGAAGGAAGAGGCACACTGTGCTTCACCGACTTCGCGAGCGATTCAAGTCTAGTGTATGCCGCTTTGATCTCCTTATTCTAATTATTGGAAGTTGATGTGAACATCTCATGGGGACTGATCGAATGAAAGGAGAAGGTACTGACTATTTGGACTGTAGCTTCCGCAATCGGCTTCAGCATAGATGGTGGAAGCGCCCACTTTTCCGGATCCAAAGTGCCGACTGAAATCTCACTCCAAGAATCTGTCATAGCTTTTGTATAGCTCTCAGCTCCCTCCTCCTCATGTCGTCGAACGACAACCGCGTCCAGCAGAAGCGCGAGATCATAAGGAGACTTCGCCATCGGTCCAGCGGAATCCAGGTTATGAGAGACGGGAACGATACCGTCAAGGGATACAAGAGCAGAAGTCGGCTTCATAGAGTATAGCGCTGCACGTCCCGATGGGAACATGATCGAGCCGATGGTTTCAGTCCCGAGAGCGAGGGGCGTGAAGCCCGCTGATACAGCGACAGCGGAACCTGACGATGATCCAGATGGGCTCTGAAAAAGCTGTCAGAGAATGAGAATAGAATTTGAAGATCGTGTGAAAATTTAATGCTTACGCTGTGTCCGTCCCTGCTGTCATCCACTTGGAATCCGCCTCGCACATAGGCGGACTGCGTCTGGCCGCCGACCGCCGACCATCCGCCGGGCATGTTCATAGCTCTAAAATTCGTTAGTTCTTCAGTTCTACAGGATCTCCCAGAGACTTTCTTGAAGCTACTGAGCTCCTGTGCTATTGTTATTTGCCATTTTCTATCATTGAGGACAATAGTTACGCACGCTAAGATTCGTTTTTCCGATAACGAGCATTCCTGCAGCGAGTAGCTGTTTATGTTAGCATCCAAGTATCGGCTAGCTTGTTTTTCACAGACCATGTCAACGACCGCAGCGTTCTTGCTCGGACGAGATTCCAAGAATGCCGTGTTCCCAGCCGACGTTGGCATCCCGAAATCAGGATGAGTTGCGATATTATCCTAACCACCATTAAAATGCGCAATCGTCACAGCCCATTAGCCGGCATACCTTCAGAAGGATCGGGATTCCATGCAGCGGTCCTCTGACTCTTCCTTCGGCGCGCTCCTTATCCAGGGCTTTCGCTCGCTGAAGAACATCTTGCTCCGGCGCAATGTACAGTACCGCACGAAGATAGCCATTGTACTTGTGAATTTGCGAGACATAAAGTTGCACTAGCGATTCGCTTGAAAGCTCGCCGCTTTGTAGTAAAGCGCACAAGGTTTTGACGTCTGCGGTTAGTAGATTCATCATGGCTGCTACGCGTTGATTCCCTGAAGAAGAATCAGTGCATGAGTCCAGGAGTGGAATATTGGTTGAGATGTTTTTGTCCGCGGCTGCCTAGTTCCGGTTCAGTTCCGTGTACGGTCTAGCCCCGGTAAACGAATATGAATCGCCGAATGATATTTGAATAACCACTCTTAAAGAACGCAAGCATCTAAGCTTAATATGAATTCGCGCTAGATCTGTACTGTCGAAATCCGCGTGTGCAAGTCACCTGTTTAGCTGTTGCCGTCGATATACGCACTCCACTGCGTTCACCGCTAATTTTGCGACTCTCAAAAGATCACCGGATGAAATATTAAACCGAAGATAATAAGTTCATTTACGTAGGGATATTCATGTGTACTACCTAAGAGCAATGTAGTCTTAGATTAGACGAGGACCTTAGTCATGCAGCGGATTCGACGTGGCCGCACAACGCCGCCAACCAACATTTGAACTCGACTCAGCGTCACGAAAAAGCCAGATAATTGATAGAAAGATCAATACACGTGTTCCCAAATCCCGAACTATGTGTTACTCGCGTATCTTCACATAATGACAGTTTTAAAGAAATTTGCGAACTTCAACTTCAATGTTGATCTCTCGTCCTACCTTAATTCCTATAGCACCATTGCTTCTTTCTCTCCTAGCTCCTGCATCACTAGCGGTCGGCGCTTCCCCCAAGCCTCGGAGTATACCGTTCTACAACGCCACTAATGTCGACACCTGGAACATAACTGCCATCGAGCTTAACGACACCGTTGTTGAGGGTGATGGAGGCCAGGTATATGAATACAACCACTAATCCCCAGACAAGCTCACAAAAGGCTGACATGTAAAGGTCGCATGGTGGAATCAGAAAAACTTCAAAGGGCGGGCGTGGCACTTAGACCTAAATGTCGTTGGTCCACCGATTTGCACCAAAGTGCCGTAAGATTCTCACGCAGCCATCCTTGATATTCTTTGACTGACACAAACAAGCCAGGGCACATAAGCCTCTATTCGGCTTGCGGGAGTCGTTGGGAATCTTGCGAGATATAGTTGTTTCCTGAATGAGTACTTGCCATCCAATCGAATCGTACAAGGGAAGAGTAGCTGACTAGCATCAGCGGACCGGACTGTAACGGGAATGCTATCTGGATGAAAGATAACCAGGAGGCTTCAAGATTAAGTGATATTGGCTGGGCGTACCGTGCAAAGACTATATTGTGTATGGGAAGGCGGTCAGACCCTAGTGATGGGGAGTAGTTCCTTCCAGCAAGGGAGGCTTGCGAAGGAGCTTGTGTTAGATTTTAAACTGAACATTTTGTAACTACCAGAGGTAGATGGAAACGATGTCGCACCCCAATTAATGTCAACCCGATGTTCCATAGCCCAGATTCTGCATCTTCCATTCGAAAATACTGCCAATACCTGCCAATCTAAGCCCCCAAAGGGACTCGAGGGGAGTTTCAGCGAATTCTCATTTTGAAATTTTTTGGGGATTTCCAAAACCTCGTAGCTGCGCGGGGCCCCCAGCCATCTCACCTAGGTAGCTTTCACTTACCTACCCAAGAGTTTTTGGGCCCCGATCCTCACTGTCAGGTGCTTGTAAGCAGCTCCCGCGAGTCACTTGACTGACCTTAGCGTAATATAAGCAAAAGGTCCGAGCACACGCAAACGGCAAAAGGCTTCCAAGCTCACCTCTACCTCCTTCTTCCTCGCACTCACCCCAAGAACACCTTACTACCCGAAAACTCAACTCCGATCCCACAACGATCTTCCTCATCTGGCTTTTTGTCATCTCCCTCTCCCTCGGCGCCGCCGTCCGGGTTAGGGACAATTTCCCCGACCCTGTCACCGGTTACATCGCTCCCAATGGTAACACCGTCGGCGACGCGGCAGCTTCACTTAGCACGTACCACGATGCTGTAGGAGCATCGCTCACAATTACTGAGTAGACAGAGCTGACTATAAAGGCCGTGTGGTGCGATTATAAGGACTTCACGGGCCAATGGTGGGCTTTGAAGCGGAACAAGGCCTACCGTCTACCGGAGGGGGCCTACTGCATTCCTATGGAGCTAGTCGCTCAGACCCACATCTCTTGTTATTTTACCAGCTAACCAATTGACTCAGTCGCCGTGCAGTTTCTATTTCATTGCGGAAACAGCCCTCCAGCGGCAGGATGGAAATGCATTGTACGCTCAGCGAGTAAGCTCCCCTAAGCCGCCACGGTACTCGAGAAACGGGGGCCCGAACTGTGACGTTTCCTCGACCTAACTTGTGGCTCCCGTCTCTTACAACGAGCTGACGTCCCTCGCGTGGTTGGATCGAGCGGCACCCATCAAGTGCGCGTTATTTGGTCCTCAGCGCGCTGCACGTGACCTGGTGCTGAGGCAAGATGACACCACCATCGAGGCTCGAGATCTGTCACCTGCGGATGGTGCCGGTCAAATAACTGTCGAGCCTTCCGTTGGCAGCACGTCCGACGAAGCCACAACTGGCCGCATGGTCTAAACGATCCTCCCGCATCATCTCTTTCTCTAATCAGATATAAGGACGGGATATATGATTGGCGGACATTTGCTATATATCTCAAGATCAGATCCGGGTAGATCTTGAACAGTATAGAGGGGAGAGCCTTTTTCAGGAACCTGAGTGGGGTCGCATGCTTGATCCAGGAAGGGCAATGAAATAACCGACCTTCTCCTAAATCTTTCTCTGGCGATGTGATGACGCAAGCCATTGAATTTTCTATCGCAATTTGTACAGACGTTATAATGACTTATTCCTTTAATCAAAGAAGCGGAACCGATGCGGGGCACGGATCCCACAGAAAGAGTATAAAATACCCTTCCCTCGCTCTCTTTCCATTCCACACCTCACTGTGAGCCTCATTTTGGACTAAACATCAGTCTGCTTTCAATGATGTCTAAAACCAGTAAGTGGAGGATATCTATGTTCGCGGCAGAGTCGCCTCAGCTTCAAACAGATCCGCTCTCTTTCTCCACAGCTGCCTCTGAGTCCAGGCTCAGATTAAATGCGCAATATATTTCCATTATGCCTTAAAAATAGTGCAGCATATCTTCAATGTTTGCGGCGGAGAAGGTTTTGTTTAAATTGCTTTTACACATGCACCTAGAAAAAATGAATTTCAGCTCGCATGCTCATTTCAGTGATGATGCTCACCATCAAGACCTCGTTCATACCTGCCTCATCATTGTAGTTCCTTCACTGAGAAGTGTACTAAGTTCCCACAAAAAGGTTATAAAACCCCCCTTTGACTTCTCTTTCTCTGCACCTCACTTTGCGATTTGTCCCAGACTAAAAGCGCCGGATTTTATCTTCATGTCCAAAAGAAGTACGTTAACATTCTGATGTTAGCGGCAAGGGGTTTCTGGTATAAATTTTTTCTCACGCGCGCCTCCATAGTACAGTATATGAGTGCTAATATCCGTCTACAGCGAGGATGATGCTATGCACCAGTAGGGTCTTATAATTACTAGCTCATAACTGGTAGCCATACCCAGCACGAGGGCCCCCGATATTTACTTGTATATTGCGTGAAACGATACGAAAAATTGTCTTCGCAGATTTCCAATTCCCCTGCCGGTGATGGTGTTGTGCATCACCAAAGTTCTATACTTCTAAGCTCCTCAGCACAACCCATTCCGTGGCACCGATGACGAAGCCCCAGAGCGAAGGGACATAAAATTCTCTTCTCACCCTAGAGTTTGATCTCCTACAACACTTTAGCAAATTTGCCATGTCTAAAACCCGCGAGAAAGAGAACGATGTTGGCGGCAGAGTCGTCCCTGGATCACACATGCCCGCATTCACATCGACGAAACGAAACGAAACTCTCGTCGCAATTTCCCATCTCCTCTCTGTCAATACGAAGGAATGTAGATGTTGTGGGTTCCTTTGATTAATTGACTTCATTAAATCAAGTTAATAATGGTGACCTCTGGGATGATGATGTTCCCCATCCGGTCCATCCCTAGAATGTCCACCACCACGAGAAGTTTAGACAGCTATCAAGTATAAAAATCTCCCTCTCTTCCTCATTCTTATTTCCCCACACCACATCTTTTCTCTAAGGAATTAAAATGGCCACCAAGACCTCGATGTCTCTAAATTCAAGGTACCCCGTCTCATGTGGGGATCGTGTCGATTGGTGCACCGTCCGGATTTGCCAAGCTAAAAAGTGAGGTGGAAGAATGTGCGTGATATTGGTTCTTTCGCTCAATTGGATCCGCTAGGTGACGATGATGATGAGCAAACTCATCGCTGGCGTCTTGCTAACTGCTCTCACATTCAAAACCTGGGTCCAGATCACACATATCCTATCCGAGGAATTTCCATGATGCGAGCGCGGATTCGGATATAAAACTCCCCTCCAGCTCAACCTTTGTCTCCACACAGCTTGCCACTGCACACTAAAATCACATGAATTTCCTCTCACGTCTCGTCTCCGCGAAATAAAAGCATACCTGAACGCCTGCATGTGCCGAAAATTTCCACACATTCGGAACATGTTGTCCGCGCCGTGCTCCGCCTCGAGCTATTCCCCGCTTCTTCATCACGCACAACCAGGTCCCAGCAACGCCGGAACGGTGAGGATTATCACCATCATCAACCCTTTACGTCAGTCCTCACCACTCCACTTCGGTCCTGCCGCTATTGGTGTCTTACGACGGAGCCGAGCGGAAGATCAGGCACCCGCAGTCTATAAAACCCCCTTCTACACCCGTCTTCCTTTCACACACCTCATCCACTATTTCCCCTTAGGGACTAAAAACAGCCTACAGAGCCCTACATGTCTCAAAACAACGCAAATGAGGACACATGTCTGGGAGCGCGTTGTCCGGTCCGCTCTCTAAAAAATGTCAAAACGACCATGCATGTGCTGGAGCTTTCCCCTTGGCGATACTTCTAAACTCCACTTTTTCCCCTTACACTCCCTCCACCACTCCCCTCGAGAATTAAAATCTGCACAAAACGACTTCCACGTCTAAAATGGATAGCATGGAGACTTGTGTCGGAGATGTGGGGTCGAGCTTCTCTAAAAAATATCATATATGATGCCAATATACCTCTCTTTCTGGCCGGGGAATATCTTGCGAAGTCCACCCTTCTTCCATACGCTCACACCATTGCTTCCTTTCGGGACCTAAATTCAGCCCGTCTCAATATGGATGTCTAAAAGAACCACTCTAGCGGTGCATGTCCGGGACCGTGCTTCACGGCTTGTCTAAAAGACCACGTCGAACGAAATTATGTGCCCGAGCTTCCATCCAGAACATCTTGCGAAGTTCGCCTTTGTGCATCTTCCTCACGCTTCATCCTCAACTTTCCTTAAGGAACTAAAAATGATCCACCAAGATCTTGATGTCCCAAAACCACGCTGCGGAACTGCATGTCCTGCGTTGTGGTTCTGCCCTCGTCCAAAACGCAGTCAGGAAGGAGCCATGTGCTGGAGCTTCCGCCTAAAAATGCCTTACAAAACCCACCTTCGAATCTTTGTTCCTCACAGCACTATTTGCCCTTTAGAGAGTAAAAGTAACGTAGAAGGTTATGCATGTCTAAAAGCCGATCTCCGGAGACGCATTT
>MU005577.1:1408688-1472602 GCA_010405425.1 Lentithecium fluviatile CBS 122367 | reverse complement strand
ATATTTACGCAGATGCACTCAATGTCCGGGAGCGTGTGCTGACTAGTCTAAAAGGCTGCGTTCGAAAACGCGATGTTTTATAGCGTGAGCTCGGTCTTGTCCAAAAGCCTCATGAAAAAGCTCCAATGCACCAGACGCCCATCGGAGAAATATCTTGCGGGCCAAACGACTCGGCATCATAATTATACGGTGGTAATGATAAACACCCTCATCGACTCACTCGCTCACAATAAAACCAAAATAGGGCGAGTACGGCAATGCTATATCTCCCTTAAAGATCGTGGTATTAACTGATGGGACCTGTGTCCCGGTATGAAGGAAGCGACGAAAGGAAGGCGGCAAGCTGCATGTATTAACGCCCCTCCTCACACTACCCAGAATCCACACCAACCCTTCTTTCCTAAGGGGGGGTATTGGCGATATCAAAAGAAACATGGGGCTCCGGCTTGCGGTTGCGGATCTTGTCCATAACCGATGACATTCTGGACCGCGGCGTATGATGGCGATGATATCCACCAGCACGTCGAGCCAGTGATCCCCATCGGCACATCCAGTCGAAAATAGTGCTCATTATTACGGTACCTATGCCATCCACATTCGCCATCCCATCACGTAAATATAATACAAGGTGCATAATCCACCCCCCTCACACCCACAACACGCATAGCCCAGCCCAATCATTAAATATAAGACACCTTCACGCCCATGCCCACCGTCCTCCTCACCTTATCCCACGCATTCCTAATAATGCGCAGCACCCGTTCTCGCAGATCCCGCCGCCCAAACGCCAAAGCAAACGCCAACAAAAACAGAAGCGTGCGAAACAAGGCCATGGGATTCGCCGTCATCGAATGCGCCGTATTCGAAATCAGCGCCTGCATCGACGAGAACGACGCCGAGATGCGGTGGTATAGTCCGGGCGGCGGACTGACTGCCTTCTTTGCGGGCCGTGAAGCGCGGGATGAGGTGGACGGAACTTGGCGATGTGTGGGGGGTGCTTTTTGAAAGACTTCGTCTGAGCCTCTGGGCTGCCGTCTGTTTTCCTCCTCGCGTTTTCTGCGTTCGTCTTCCGCGCGGGACTGCTCGAGGCGGTGGGCTTCTGTTTCGCGGCGGCGTTGTTCCATTTGTTCTTGTTGTTGTTGGCGCAGCTTCTCCTCTCTTTGCTCAGCATCCTCCTTTTCCTCTTTGAGCGAGTGGAGGGCAAGCAGGAAGGCTTCCTTTCGCTCGTCATCGAGGACTTCCGACATGGATATGAATTCCCGGGAGTAGTCCCATTCGTCGTTGCGGGGGAGGACGTGCAGGGTGTAGAGCTCGAGGAGCTTTAGGCGGGTGTTGAGATCGCGGGGTGTGTTTGTGCCGTTGTTTTGTTGGCTGGGGCGGCGTTGGAGGTACGCGGAGGATGACATGTGGGAGGAGATGTCGAAGGTGGGATTTGCGGAGGCGGAGAGGTAGGTTTCTAGCTTCTGCTGGTTCAGCCGTTGCGAGGGCGAGTGTGTGAGAAGAAGCGTCGCTCTACCATTTGTTAGCAGAGATTTCGTATTGAAGGTTTAACCCAGGTCTCACAGATTGACCACAACCTCGGCGTCGACGTCGCCCTCGACGCCGGCATATCCGTCGCGCACAACATCGTCCCAAACACTGCCATCGCGGCACTTGGACACCAACTGCTTCCACCGCGTGCTGCCAAACGCATGCTTGCCCTCTTCCGCGCCCAGCTCGACTACCGAATTGAGAAAGGTCAGGTAGAAGCTCCACACCTTGACCCGCGTGCCCCGCGACGCCGTTGCTATGGGCGCATATCCGGACAGGTCACCATTGTATGACTCCTTGAGGTCCTCCTGGGCAGGCGGTGTGATGATGGGCTCAATTGTCGACAGGGCCTCGGGCAGGCGACGCGTGAGGAAGAGCTGGGCGGCCTGTCGGTAGGCTTTGGCGATCTGCTGCGAGTGGTGCCGGGATCCGGACAGCGACGCCATGGACGCGCCGAGCGAGCGCGAGCTGCTCATGTCCTCGTAGACAGCATCCATGGTGGTTCTGCTATTGTTCGAGGGCGGAGACACGTTCCATGCCTACCGAGGGATGGAGTCGTGGGTGTTGACCGTGTCGGCGAGGAATGTGACCATCGTGGACCTCGGCTGACTGGCATCTGGAGTGAGGTGAGCTAGCTTCGGCCTTGGCGCGAAACCAGCCACTCACCAGCCGCCGTTGCGCCGGCGTCGCCGCTCCACCAAACACCAGGGCGCGCATCGCGAGATGAGATTTGTGCATGCTCGAGTTTGGCCCGTGATCTTTTCACTGCACGCCGCTTGCCTCGTCGACAACCGCGCGATGCAAACAAGTTGTCTGCGCCTGGGCCAACAATCCTGACTCACACTGCTGTCTCTTCTCAGATTGCTCACTGACCTCGTATGCTCATCCTGGGGGCAAAGAAAAGGGCGCCGCCTTTACCCAATCACTCTTTCGTGTTTGTAGCTTGAGCTGCGTTTCGCAGCGAAGTTGGCCGTTCTGCTTCTGTACGCTACTTTTCCCCGCTAGTACATCAAAGCGTCAACGACCTCAACGCCTAACCCGCACTCATACACACACTCACATCGCTAACCATGGAAGTCGACGCAGCCACCTACCCGCGCCATCTCTTGGGCCTCCTGGTCAACATCTCCGAAGCTGATTTCGTCTCCTTTGACCTTGAGCTCACGGGAATCCCCTCACGTCTCCCCGGGAAAGAGCCATGGAAACCACGGGCCGGCGGGCGAAAGACTCTCAAGGACCGCTACGAAGAGACAAAGGAGGCAGCAAATCGCTATAACATCCTACAGGTTGGAATCACGTGTGCCAGGTTCGACTACCTCGCCGATAAGTATATCTTACGGCCCTACAATATCGCCATCAGCCCCCTTCTCGACGAACGGTTAGACATTGAGCGCGAGATCTGCATACAGAGCGGTGCTGCAACTTTTCTTCTGAACAATGGCTTCGACCTGGGCGCCGCGTTCGCCAAGGGCGTGCAGTATCTGTCTCGAAATGATGCGGACCGAGCAAAGCAAATGGCCTACGATCGTCTCGACAAGAAAAACGTCGTCCAGGACGTACAACTCAAAGTCGAAGACGTTGAATCTCTCGACTTTGTGAGGCGCACGCGCGAGGCGATTACCGCATGGAGGGTAACCCAGTCAGGCATGCTGGAAATCACCTCGCACACCGGATTCGAAGAACAGCCGATATTACCCACTATATCGCGATTCGAGAAGCGTCTCGTCCATCAACTAGTTCGGGCGGAGTTTCCTGATCTCGTAGCCATGGGCAGGGCGACTTCCATCCGCATCATCCGCTACGACGAAGACCGCGAAGCCGACAATACCAGGCGCCTGAAGAACAGGGCGAAGGAGTCCATCGCGAAGCAGACTGGTTTCCGGTGGGTCTTCGAGGCCCTTGCTCAGGGAGATATACACGAGGTTGACCCCTTCCACTTGTACGTTACCCTAATCTTCGAGATGCCGACACCCTTCTGCAGGACCTTACTAATGAATCTCCTGTAGCGGCGTCAGCACCAGCAACCACATCATCGCAGTCGACACCCCCAGCGTCAAAGACCGATTCGACCGCGCCCGGGAGCGTTTGAGGTCACACCAACCTGTCCTGGTGGGCCACAACATGTTTACCGATTTGGTCTACTTCTACCGAACCTTTGTTGGACCCCTCCCAGACACCCTCGAAGAGTTTCGCGACGCCATTCACGAGCTTTTCCCGCGGATAGTCGATACCAAGTATCTCGCTACGCATGCAGGAGGGGACCTGAACGCTTCGCCGACATTGCAGGAGATTGCGGAGAAGCTGGAGAAGCAGCCACTTCCAGACATTGCTACAGCTTCCCATCATGATAAGTATGAGAACAAGCAGGCGTTCCACGAAGCCGGTTTTGATAGTCTTCTCACGGCAACGATCATGATTCGTCTTTCCGCGAAGTTGAATGCTGAACGCCAGGCGAAAGCTATACCACCTGTCGAAAGCGACAGCGACCACAGCTACAAGACAGCCCGAGAAGACGAAGTCTTCGCTGATGTCGCACAAATGGCCAAAGCCGCACCCCTTCCTCTCCCAGCAATCGAAAATCTCCACATATCCACGCCGTTATCCAGCAAAAATCAACGCCGCAAGCAAAAATCAAGAAAAACCTCCAAACCACCCCCAGAATCCCGCTTCCAAACCCGAAACATATTCGAGAGTCTCCGCCAAAACGTGGACTCCGAGCAAGAAGACACGACTTCATCCGAAGAAGAGAAGCAGTCGCAATCGGTACAGGCGTCGTCGAAACAGAGGACGACCAATGCCTCGTGGGAAGACGACATTTACCAGCCCGACACGTCGGCCGAAGTCCCCATCGAGACGGTAACGCGGGACCGGATGGAGTTGATACCAGCGTTCGATGCTGAGTTCTGGGGCGAGTTTGGTAATACGTTGAGGATTTTTGGGACGCAGGAGGGTGTGCTTAGGGTTGGGGGGTGGGAGGGGTGAGCGGCGGGGCTGGTGTTTGCTTGGGATGCGGATGAGAGGACGGATTGGGATTGGGGTTTCGAGTGAGTGTGCGTGGTTCTGTCATAGCTCTGGATGGATCTTTCCGGCGAACGCTTAGCATTATTTTCGCTTGTGTAGATAGGAGGAATGTGCAATGTGCAATGTTCTTTGCTTTGAACTGTTATATCTAGTCGACGAGAGACGCACGCAGACAGGCAACCTCCCAATGGGACCTGCTCGTTTCGCCACGCGGAACCGGACATAAATGCTCGGCTCCCGCCCACGCTGTTTCCTTCCACTCCCCACGGTCGTCAACGCTATATCTTACAACCACCATCTTCGAAACCGTAACGCGCATTCGCATCAAAGTTCTTCCCACTCGCTCTCCGGCCATGTCGGCGCCTAAGGGTGTATCCAGCGCGCCGAAACACGTACGTGTGAGCTCTTTCTCAGGACCAGCAGTGGGAAACTATCGTCCGCGCTTGTAAGGTGCTTACATCTCCATCTCCCAACATTGACAATGCGCTAGAGTGAATAGACTAATCCGTGGCGAGCTAGCGTGACAAAGTATTCGCAGCGCGCATCGGCCGAAAAGTGTTCTAACTACGTCATGTCTCCGATAGACTCGGCAAGTTTCCGGCGACTGACAAAGACGTTTAAAAAGTTTTGGTTCACTCCCGAAGGGCGATATTTCCGCGCCTTGTACGGAGGCGCGAAAAGACCCGGGGGGAACCCTTGTAGCGGCGATGGCATTCATGATATAAGAGTGACGAGCGCCACTTCGAAGCCCTTTGCATACAAGACTATTCGCGCGCCACTTGTACTACATACACAACATGGAGGAAGATAGAACAGCAACAGTTTCGTCAATTAGCGACCCGATCACAACTCAAACCCCATCCCCGGAACCCGACATAGAGAAGCGACATCCGCGACGCCGACGACGCAGTTCCTCCAGTTCATCGGATTCCAGCTATGACTCCGAAGATGAGAAAGATACCGACCATGATGGCCACCGCCCGCACCCCCGCGAACTGCACCAAAGTATTTCGCGAACACGCAGCCGCCGCTCGCAATCCCGACAAGAAGACGCCCATTCAAGTGCTTTCGCACAACCTCTCTCGCGCACTCTATCCCGGCGCGAGACAGTATTGAGCCGAATTCGCACGCGCCCGAACATCCCGCCGTTCAACCATCCCCTATCTCATAAGCCGACGACCGCGGATGTAATTGTGGACTTTGAAGGCCCGGACGATCCATACCGGCCCATAAATTGGCCCACCAAGAAGAAAGTCATAACAACGATGTTGTACGGTCTCACCACCATGACCGCCACCTGGGCATCATCCGCCTACAGCGCTGGAACCCGGCAAATCGCAGCCGAATTCCATGTAGGGACGCAAACCGCCAATTTGGGGACAACCCTTTTCCTCTTCGGCTTCGGCATTGGGCCTCTGCTATGGGCGCCGTTGTCTGAGGTCTACGGGAGGAGATTGGCGGTGCTGACGCCCATGTTTGTAGCGATCTGTTTTAGCTTTGGGAGCGCGGTGAGCAAGGATTTCCAGACGCTGATGTTGACGCGGTTCTTCGGGGCGCTGTTTGCGAGTGCGCCGGTGACGAATACGGGCGGTGTGTTGGGGGATTTGTTTAGTCCCGCTTGGAGGGGGATTGCGATGGCGGGGTATGCTATGGCTGTAGTAGGCGGACCGTGTCTAGGTACCTTTTCCCCCTTCTCTCACATATCCTCAAACTCGAACAATCACTAACCGAACCCCACAGGCCCCATCGTGTCCGCCGCCTTTGTCGTCCAACCGACCCTCGGCTGGCGTTGGACTGAATACTTCACCGGCATCCTGCAAGCCGTCTTCCTCTTCCTAGGCATCCTCTTCATCGACGAATCCTACCCGCCAAAGCTCCTCGTCTACAAAGCGCGGCGTCTACGCCACGAAACGGGTAACTGGGCCCTGCACGCCAAATTCGAAGAATGGGACGTCTCGATAGTAGAACTATGCCAAAAGTTCCTCATCCGACCCATCCAACTCCTCACCACCCCGATATGCCTCCTGGTAGCGCTGTATGCCAGTTTCTGCTACGGGATATTGTACATGCAGCTCGGGGGCATCCCGATCATCTTCGGCGAAACACGAGGCTGGCGTCCTATCCCAGCAACCCTGCCCTTCCTCGGCATCCTCCTAGGCGCCATCCTCGGCGCTTCCGCAAACGTCTACAACCAGACCCTGTACAACAAGGCCTACCACGCCGCCGGCAACCGCGCCGTCCCCGAGAAACGCCTCCCGCCCATGATGTTCGGCAGTGTGCTATTCTC
The DNA here is from genome assembly GCA_010405425.1 of Lentithecium fluviatile CBS 122367. Classification (NCBI taxonomy): domain Eukaryota; kingdom Fungi; phylum Ascomycota; class Dothideomycetes; order Pleosporales; family Lentitheciaceae; genus Lentithecium; species Lentithecium fluviatile. Next base: position 1,465,764 of record MU005577.1, on the reverse strand, counting down.
CGCGGGCCAGTTCCTCATGGGGTGGACCGCGACCCCGAACTTCCACTGGATACTGCCCTGCATTGGCATATGCATGATGGGCACGGGCTTCTTTACCATTTTCCAGGCGGCGCTGAACTATCTGGTCGATACGTTTACGTTGTATGCGGCGAGTGCGGTGGCGGCGAATACGTTTCTGCGTAGTTGTTTCGCGGGCGCGTTTCCGCTTGTTGTGGGGCCGTTGTATCATAATATCGGTCTTGGGCCCGGGAGTAGTATTACAGGGGGTTTTGCGGCACTCATGATTCCTGTGCCGTTTGTGTTTTATGTGTTTGGGAAGAGGATAAGAAAGGCGAGCAAGTGGAGTCGGGGGAGTGTGTATGATTAGATGGAGGTAATTTTTTTGAATAGGAATTGCTCGGTTGAACGGCGCTTCTGACGGCCTAGTCTTGGGGAGTTTATCGGGTGAGAACTCGGTCGTTACACAGGACGTACCGATTGACCCGCCCTGTGTATATTTATGCACACTCTGCGTTGGCGAGACCGTATTGACCATGGCTAGCATTACTTCGCAGCAGTTCTGGCGTATTTCGCGGCGATTTAGCAGCTTGGATCTCAATAAATCTCACGTACGCAGCGAATTCCCATCCTAATACCCGCGCCGCAATACCATCAAAAAAATGTACAAGCAACATCAGCATCATTTTTGCCGCGGTGCCCCCGATGGGTTTCTTGCAATATGCTTGGGTGCGGTTGTGAAGGATTTCGCATACCCTGCCCAGAACGTGATCTCGTATTCGCAGTACCATCCCGAATCGGGCTGGAGTATTTGCTGGCACTGGCTGTGGGGAAAAGCGAGGGTTATACGGGAGTTGGTATAAATTGGAGCGTCCTACGCTTTTCTGGAGGGTTTTGGAGGGAGTTCGATGATCTCTTAGATGGGGTTGTATTTGCTTTCCGTTCGCCCTATGAGGCTGGTGACGCCTTCCCTTTTTCAGTCACGTGCGCTCGCTGATGGAGACGCTTACTTTTTAGATCATTTCTACCCACCTTTTCATTTTCATCTTCATCTTCAATAGGTTCCTTTTTGTCAACTGTCATGATTGATACCTCTCCTTCTTTCAGCTTCTTCATTCCAGATGGTCGCGGACAAGATGTCTCAACGGACCACACAAGCCACTTCCCCCCGCACATCGTCGAGCCGAAAACCTGTTCACGGCGTGCCACAACGCACCGAGAACGTTGAGGCAGTGGCTGAGCGACTACGGCCTTTCACAATTGGCCGCCGTTAGGAATACGAGCGTTCCTTGGCATCTGTCACAATTAGCGTCGCCTTTCCCGCGAGGCTATTTTGGTCGCTTCTCCTCACGCTATGCGGCAATATCAGGCTCCTATTATCATAAACACATGATATCCTCAATCTCCTGATACCCACGACGGCGCCATTGCCAGCATATTTGGCCATTTCGTTAAGAAACCGCTGTATTTCTCCAGAGAGCGTCCAGGAGCGCGGTCCGCCCGCTCGCCGTCCCGATGCCGAAACGTTCAGCAGGCTGCTTCGAGTGCAGAAAACGCAAAGTCCGCTGCGACGAGACGAAGCCGGAATGCAGCATCTGTGTTCGCCGCGGCACGAAATGCCCCGGATACCGGCCCACGCAGTCGTTTATCATCCACAAATTCAACAATCAGACGGACAGACCGGCCATCATCAGGGAGGATGAGAATCGCTACCGTTACTCCAACCAGCGGGGTCCAGAGGAGTCGGAAGCTGCAGATGCGAAGGCGGGCGCTGTCGTGCGCCTCCAGCCGGGAGGTGTTAGACTGCTCCAGGATGCTCCTATGATCAGGCAGGTCAGCCCGATTGCCATCGAACGCGTGCAGCATATTGGCACGTTCTTGAATCTGTTCTTGCCCAAGACGGAAGCGATTACCATGCCGCCCCCGTCGGCGTTGATGCTTGTGCTACCCTCGCTACCTGCGACGAGTCCGGCGCTATTGGCGGCCGTTGACGCCTTGTCCGCTGCACAGCTTGCCGTCAACAATCGGAATTATCCTCTGATCAACAGATCGAGATCTTTGTATGGGGGTGCACTGACGCAAATGCTGAGTGCGATTCAGTCGCCTGCTCGTGCGATGGAGGACGACACGCTTTTCGCAACGTATTTGCTCACACTTTACGAGGTAGGATTGAATATGTTCCTAGGAATTATTCAAGATCTAATCGTGTTTTCAGGTCTTTGTCGGCATCAGCAACGGCCACGGCTTCTTCTATCACGTGCAAGGGCTTCTGCATCTTGTCAAACTCCGCGGACCAAAGTCCTTCAAGACCCGTCTGAGCATGCAAATATTCCACGCGATACGATACAACTCGGTATGTTTAATATCCCAAATTTCGCTCTTAGAAACTTTCTAACGTTCCATCCAGCTCAGCATCGGCTACCACGTGCGCAAAGGCTCCATGCTCGACGCCCCCGAATGGCTCGCCGTAACCACCCAAGCCTCCAGAGAAGACCCCTACGTCGCCCTCCTTGACGTTTGCATCTGCATCCCGCGAATCCTCGAGCGCACCGACAAGCTCTCCAGCGCCGGCGCCACACCCTCCCCAGCGGACCTCGACGCCCTCATCGAAGATGCCAACGCCCTCGCAGCCCGCGGCTACGCCTGGTTCACCACCTTCGAGCGCAACGGACCCCGTTATGAGAAGGTGCCCGTCGAGGACATGGACGGCTTCCTCGAGATTTGCGCAGACAAGGTATTCACCCCCGTCTTCGACTTCTCCACCTTCGGCGCCGGAATCTGCTACCTCATCTACTGGATGAGCATGTTGATCCTGCAATCAAACACCTTCAAGCTCCTACGTACGCACCGCCAACTCGAGCCTCGCCAGCTCTTCATGTGGGACCGCGAGCTCGGCGGCTACGCCGACTGTATCTGCCGCGCCGTGCCGTACAATTGCCGGCCCGTGATCGGCTACGTGGCCAAGTTTGGCAGCTTGACGCCGCTCATGGTGGCTCGGAAGTACTACGAGGCCAAGAAGGCGGAGAAGGAGGGCAAGTGGTGCGAGAGTGTGTATCAGGAGGCGCGCGTGCCGGGTTTGTATTCGACTCCGATTTCTATGGAGCCGTTGAAGGCGGTGCAGAGGTTGGCGCAGAATAGTAATCGGTATCTGTGATTGAGATGAAAAGGGGGTGGGGTTCTTTTGGTAAAGATTTTCCTTGGTTTTGGAATATGATGGAGGCTTGGCTTTTATGAGGAAGGCATAGGTTATCGCGGGCTGCGGCTGTAGCGGAGAAGCTGTGGGGTCGTGGAGAAGCGTAGGCGGTTTTGGATTGAGGATACGCTTGTCCGCGAGGTTGGGTCGGTGTCTTGGTCAAAGTCTGGATGCTCCACAGGCGGTGTTGTACCGGAATGTCGGTTTGCAGTTGCATATTTGGGGGCCCCTTTCTCTGATAACAGGGCGCTTGACGGAGCGGGTGAGGGCAGCACTAGCGCCAGTAGCGGACAGGGAGACGCACCAAGTTGGCATGAACGAAGTTAAGCCGAAAAGACAGTGGGGAGAGCATGTCCAGCGCCCGTAGAACTTTGAGGGAAAAGCAATCCCGGGTATCGATTGATAAACGACACACGAAAACCCCAAGGCACGCTCCCCATCTCGTCTTCGTGCCCCGGAGCTGCAAGAAGCACACCACATCCTGACCTATCTTCCTTCGCTCGTCCCCCCTCAAAACCCATACTTATTCCCCGCCTCCCTCTTATTCCGCCTCCCCTGCGCAAAATGGTCCTCGAGCGCATCCTTCTGGCTCGTCGCCACATTCACCAAGCTCCGCAAACTGTTCTTGCCCGTGCCCGAAATGCTCTTGAGCGCATTGTGCTGCACCGTCTCGCCCTGCTGCCGCAGCATCTCGTTGTGCGCATACTCGCTGTCGGTGTTGAACTCGACGATTTTGGCGGCGGTGAGGGACGAGTCGGCGCCTTTGCGGCCGAAAAGTTGGCGGCGCTCGGCGGGGGTGAGGTTGAGTTCGGAGGCGAGGTTGGAGAGGGGGTCGGTGGGTTGGGGGTGGGGTAAGGGCGTGGGATGGTGCTGTTGTTGGGTGGGTGGGGGGAATGCGGGGTCTGGGATGGGGGTTTCTTCGTCGTCTGAGGCGCCGTAGAGGAGCGGTTGGTAGGTTTCATTTAACCGGGTCTTTACTGGCGTTTCGGCTTCTTGTGATATTGAGAATAGCGATACTTTCGGTCTCGCAGGGGCTTTGGTCTCGGCGGCGGTAGAAGGAACTGCTACAGTCGAGTCTGAAGTTGTGACCCCTTCTGATGCCGGAACAGTTCTTTTGACCATCGCCGGCTTCTTCTTCTTTCCGCGACCGACCGACAAGGGTACGAATTTCGGCCGTGCTACTGGCTTGACTTCTGGCTCTGACTGCTTGCTTTCCTCCTCTTGCACAGGTGTTGGCGCGACATCAGCCCTCTGCTCCGACTTGGGAGTAGGCAAGTTCAACAATGCTCTGAAATCCTCCTTGTTCAGCGGCTCCTTCTTGACCAGATTCCCGTTCTCGTCGTATTCGTCCGCCTCTGTTATCCTTGGCTCCCGCTTGAATGCTGGTTCCGCGCCCGTTCTCAAATTGACGCCCGAGCCCAAGCCCTTGCCTAGCCCTCTCTTGCCTGACACTGGCCCGTCGGTCGCCACATTGACCTTTGGCTTCTTTGGCGCCGGCAGCATCGCGTTGAAGCCGCTGAACGCACCACCACCCGTGCGTGCTTTCTTCGCAGGAGGACCTTCCGCCTCATTGTTGCCCTTGTCCGCCTGCGGTCGAGATACGCCAGGGAGGTTGAGCTTGATCTTGCCGGGGTTCGAACGGTCGACAACTTTTTGGAAGGCGGGTTTTGGCGCAGGCTTTACGGCGATCTTAGGAACGGCGGGCGCGTCGTCACCGGAGTCGTCCGAGTCGGAATACGCGATCAAGTTCATCGTGAGTGGTTGGGGTTGTACGGTGGAAGTGCAGAGAAAGTTTCCGTGATGAGGTCAGAAGACGGCGTGTGAGGCCAATGAAGTGAAGCTCGAGCCAAGCCAGGGTTCAGCAACCTCAACTCACTCAATGCACCGCCGTCGCGTTCACTTCACGTCAGATTCCATGATCTTATGACACTCGCTCAGCTGGCCTGAAAGCCCAATCTCCTGCCCAGAATATGACAGGGTAGTCTGGACGCAATGTCGCTCCTCCAAAACGAAGAGTGAGTCTCGCCAACTCCCCGCGCGCACTCCGCTAATCCCCGCAGCTTCGTTCTGTACCAGCTGCGCACCGCATACCTCTCTTCCATCAAAGACGGCGTCGGCGAGCGCCTGATCAATGTCAACTCCGCCGTCCTTAACAACCCTGCGTTCCGCGCTGCGGGCTGGGTCCCGAACGCCGCCGATATCAAACGGACGTATTCCCCGCCGATTCCCACCGCTATTACCTCCGAATACTTTCAGGCGCCACGATCGGCAGGACTGAAGGCGCCCGAAGGCTTTGACGATGAAGAGGAAGGCGGCATGGTGACCGGGGGTGGCGGTAGCAACGACACGGTGGGGCCGACGCTGAATGCGAAGCGGCGGCGGCGGAGAGAGCAGCTAGAAGAGGATGATAGCAGTGACTTGAGCGACGAGAGTGACGACGAAGATGAAGCGCAGAGGTGAAGCTCTCACCTTGTTGCCGTTGCCTCGCTGACAGCGTATGGAAAGACCTGCAAACCAGATCAAGTTCACCAAGATGCCGCTCCGGACACGGGCTGGCTCATCCCCCATCCGCGGGTCTGCTCTCCGAAGCGGTCTCTCTGAAGCTGGCGAAGGCCCGTCCGTTATGGTAACCTCTCCATCTCGGCCACCGGATAGCGGACTACGGCGAGGCTCCTTGGGCGCTGCAGTAGACTCGGTCAAACAGCGCGGCAGACGAGACACAATAACGAGCAGCGAGATGTCGTCCGATAACGAACTAGACTCGATGGCGTTCCAAAAGCGAAAGATCAACCCACGCAGAGCAGCCAAGGCCAATCAACTTTTGTCACAGCGCATACTAGAAGATGACAAAGAACGTCTTGATCCTCTCGACGAGGGTAATGAATCAGATAGCTCCATGTCATCCGAATTTTCAGGGACCGCTGACAGTGGCTCCCTCCTAGGACACGGCGATGATCCCCTGGATTCATCTCCGCCTACGCACCTCGCAAACATACCTGCCCTGACGTCGTTCAACAACTCATCACCTAAGAAACATAAACTGCACCCTAATCCTACCCTACAGGCCCTGCCGCCTCCGAGGCCCATCAGCTTCATTCCACCCGTGAGTGCACTGACCCAGGCGCTTCAGGCCAAAGAGCAGAAGCCATCAAACCCTCTCCAACGCTTCGCTTCGTGGAATGCCGCAAGTGAGGCCCAAGCAAATCCCATCTACATCCGGATATATTGCCCATTTTCGTCAAAACCTTCGAAGCCCATCGAGTTGTTGATCAGGAAGTTCAACGACAAGGGCGAAGCGGTCACGGTTGCTGAGGCCATGGGCTATGCTCTCTGGCGATACCAAGAAGAGAAGGTAGAGCCTCCTTTGGCACCCGAGAAGACGAATGTCAACTCCTGGGTCTTACGCATGTACGATGACGGCGAGATTGATGATGAGTTTCCCGCATTGACACGAAACCGACCCTTGATGGACTTTGCATCAAACAACAGCCGAGGTATGCGCCCAAGAGCAAGGGAAAAACCATGGGACGAATTCGGTCTGGTGGAAGCTTCAGCACGCGAGATTTCCGAGAATGAGAAGCTCACGCCCATGTACAGTCGGGAGGCCGCTGCGGCGGTGGCGTCACAAAAGGCATCAGACGCAGGCATTGAGAGACTGCCGCCTCCGAAGCCAATGCCTTCCCGCGCCAAGAGCTTCCGTAATCCCATCACAGGTCCGTCTTTTGCTCCTACGGCTACCCGCAAGGATAAGTCGAATCTTGCGGATGCGCCTACAGTCTCAAATGTCCAATCCGCTAGCCGCACCGGTGCCCCAAAGACTGTAACCATCCACTTCACAGACGAAAACTTTAACACCAAGCGCATTCCCGTCGACTGCACAACAGACACGTATATTGCCGAGCTTTTTGACAAAGTATGCCGCGATCTGCAGCTTGACAAAGGCCTCTACGTCCTCAAAGTCTCTGCTAGCACCACCGTCGCACCCCCAGACCGCACCGTGGAAGCGCTCGGCACCCGCATGGACCTCGATCTCGTCCGCCGCCGCTTTGTCGGCGACGGCGTCTTCGGCCTCGCCGGATCCCCAGGATCCTCCTCTCCCAACGCACCCCTCATAATCCCCACAGGCGGCGCGCCCAAGAGCAAGAAAAAAAGCGACCGCACCGCCGCCGCCGGCTCAGGCCCCTCCCTCATGCACCCCCTCGCCAAACACACGGCCTCCGACAACATCCTCACCCTCACCCAAACCTCGTCCTACTACAAGCGCTGGCCCGTCCTCCGCAAACAACCCATGTCCTTTGCATCGTCGACGTCGCGCATCCTCGCCGTCGATAACGAGTACCTGCACATCATGCCCGGCGACACGGGGACCACAAAGCAGCTTTTCGATCAGCCGGGCAAGACGACGACGGTACATTTTAGCAGCGTGATTGGGAGCAAGGTTAGTAAGAAGCATCCGCGCATGTTTCGGGTTATCGTGTATAAGGAGAAGGAGACTAAGAGGTATGATTTTGAGGCGGGGAGTTATGAGGATGCGGTTGCGATTGTGCGGGAGGTTAAGAAGGGGATTGATCGGTTTAATGAGGGGATTATTTAGGGGGTCGGGGGCTCGGTTTGACGTCTCAATGGAATGGGGAGTGTTCGTGGAGAGGCGTGTTTGATTGAGGATGGGACCTGAGATGGACCTCATCTTCTGTACTAAATACTCTGCTGGCTTTTGATCTGGAACTAGGCGGTCCTCTCTTGTCACCATGCGTTTTGGTCGGAATCTACTCGAGGTGCGGACGGCGCGAGGGCTTTGGCATCCTGTTAGGTGGGACTACCTAATTTTACTCAAAGCGATGCGGCAACTGCTCGTCCGAGCTAGAGATTGCAGTGAAATAAGCGGCCCTTTCTGATTAGGCGAGGCTTCGTGATAATGAACTCCTGCTCAAGCTAAAGATTGCAGTGCAATAGGGTAACGAGGCGTCGTTACACGTAAGACCAGCTTCTCCTCTAGACTAAGGATTGCAGTGCAATCGATCAGACTAGCCTTTTTCGGCAGTAGCTTATTTTGGGGTTCGACAACTCCTCCCCCGAGCTAAAGATTGCAGTGAACTGCATGCGGCTCTGTGCCACAGATGGGAATGTCTAATAATTCCAGCTCAACTATGAACAACCCCTCCATGCTAAAGATCGCAGTGCAAATATATGGGGATTAGGTATTATTACCTAGTAAGGGCTTACCTAACCTCTCTTTCAAACTAAAGATTGCAGTGCATGAGGCTTTTGTTTGTCCAATGGTTCGAGCTCTACGAAGAACCTCTCCTAAAGATTGCAGTGCAAGACGCCAAGACCAAGGGTAGTTGACTGTGTTTAACTTTCAGATGAGCTGATTCGTCGCAGGAGAACCGTAAGCTTGCAGGGATGTAGCACGGTCCGCCCACAATTCACCTCTCAGCTAAGCTAGAGATTGCAGTATAGAACTATCCAAAATCAACTGATATGCGTAGCTTGCGAAACATGTAGCTTGGCTGCAAATCACTGCACGAACAATTAGTTGAATGATGGCTAAGGACGTGAAATTGAATTATTGTGTCAACAGGTCGTCCACCTGGCGCTCCAAATTGCCTTTGCGTCTCGCTTCCACGGACTATATTGAAGCAGGCGGTGCAGCTCTGCCTCACCGCTACTACGCCACCTACCTTTGCTTATTTCTGCTTAGGTACTCACTCAGTTCTTCAACCTCAAGAGAAGATGCTCACAGAAAGAGAGCCGTTTAAAATTCTAGGGCGTTTATAAAGAGAGGGGATGATTCTCAAACCTCGCCAAGATGACGAACTCGGTTCGAACTGCTCGTACGTTTATAATGTTCTTTTTACTTCTCAGTCCATTAACTTCGATCACACAGGCACGGAGGCGGAACAGCGACTGACCGCTATTTGTGAGAGCGACAGATGTGATGATCACTACACTAGTCATCAGATCGCAGAAGTTTCCAGTCTTCTCAAAGTAGTGCATTCTGAATCTTGGTCTGAGGTTCCCCGGCTTTATCTAGTTCTCCGTTCCGCCGGACTTCTAAGATTGCTCAATCTGTTCCTTTCTGCGCAGCATACGGATTCCCTCTTTCCCTATTCAATCTTCAACCTCCCACACGGCCTAGAACAGCGTGAGAAGAGCCCGTTCATTCAAGCGCAGAAATGCATTCTCATGAGCAATACAAAGATTACAGAGTGGGAAATGGGAGAGCATGTACGCTTTGAGCATTACGATCACGTTCCCCTTGTCACGAAAGCGGTATTAGGAGGAGGCGGTAGTGCGGAGGTCCAATCGTTATTGCCTCGAAATCCGGATGGTGGAGATCATCCTGCTCCCGCCAAGCTGCTCGCGCGGAAACTCATCCATCGCAGGAGGTTTGGCTGGGACCAAAAATCTTTAGGGATATTGGAGAATGAGTTGAGAATCCTGAAGCGACTCCAGCACCGGCATCTCGTAACGATCATTGGCAGCTATACCGATAACAAGTACGCTGCTCTAATCATGTCACCCGTTGCCGACTGCGATTTGTCGGTCTACCTCAAGAATGTTGCACCGAGTAGTCCCCATAGCCGCAGCACTGTGCGTACCTTCTTTGGGTGCCTAGCCACCGCGTTGTCGTACCTTCACACAAATCGAATCCGGCACCGGGACTTGAAACCACCGAATATCTTGGTACATGGGTCGAATGTCTTAATTACTGATTTCGGATTTTCGAGAGACTCCAACGATACTAGAAGCACGACCGAAGGGCCCCCGACCGGAACCACAGCAAAGTACAACGCCCCCGAGGTTGCAGATCACGGACAGCGGAGCTTCTCTGCTGATATATGGTCCCTGGGGTGCATTTTTTTGGAGATGTTTAGTGTCCTAAAGGGCTTCGAAGTCGAGAAGCTATCAGCTTTCATGCGAGAGTACGAAACGGGCGAGGACTTACATCACAGCAACAGTGCGGCGTACTGGGCTAATACTAACGCCGTACGGGAATGGCTTTCCACTATACGCCAAGCCCGCACCGAGGACCGAGATACCGATCCGGCACGCTGGATTGAGGCTATGCTCACTGGGGACCGCCTCGGTCGGCCCAAAGCAGAAGAGCTTGCTCTGGAGATAGCAACATTTAGGTCCTCCTCTGGTCGCATAGGCGAATTCTGTGGGATATGCTGCAGATTGGAGGACGAAGAGTTTCAAGACGTGGAAATGGACGATGCCCCTCTATTTACACCCGAAGACTCATCTTTGTTTGAGCCTGAGATTGGAGATACCAAGATACTTCCTACTATTGAGGCTGTCCCAATGTCTTTGGCCACGATTGAGGACGTGCCGAGTGAAGATGAGCAGCGCGAGGAATCAACTTGTAAGAGAGTATCCAGTGCACAATGTTGTTATCTATCGAACTGCTAACGTAGAGCAGCTCTAGCCTTCCATGCAAGAACTACTCCGATAACCACGCCAATCTCTAGATCTTTGACGCAGGTTCATATCTCCAGTTGTGATCTGTAGCATCTGCAGTCACTAACGCCATAGCAGCCTCGTTTCTTCATCCTGAGATCAAACAGCGCACTCGATATTGAGACGAGCATTGCTTGGGGTGCTTGGACATGTAGTCCACGAACAATTCAGCGGTTGAGTAAAGCCTTCAGGGAAACCCGCGCTCCAGTCTACCTAATCTTCTCCATCGTCGGAAGGTATAGTTATCTCTCTTAGCTTGCTATTAGTGAGATCTAACGGCCTTAGTCGGAAATTCTGTGGTGTTGCTGCGATGACAGGCGCTGTCGACTTTGAAACCACGCTTCCTCATTGGCAAGAACTCGGGTGGAAAGGGTGAGCAGCTTACGTCTCTTTTTGACCTATATGCGCTGACAGCGCTTGACAGCAATTTTGACGTGGAGTGGAGGTCGTGGAGTGAGATTGGCTACGATGACGTTGAGCATTTGCGTATGAAAGAAGGGAATGAAGGTAACCATATCACCCGGGTCATGAGTGGTATGGAGATCTGCTCTTCTTCAGGCGTTGAAATGATGCAGAGATTTCTAGTTAGTGAATTTCTTCAAGGATCATAGGATGTATAGAACAGATTAATAGGGAGACCATTAATCTTTTTAGAGGGTGCTCTTTGGTACACTAGTCGTATTGTATTGGAGTGTTCCAATAATCGCATTCCATTTCTCAGCCTGGGAAATTGCAAATTATGTCTTACTTTGACCTTGGCGGTGATGTAACGGTGCGACATCTATTTGCCATGTCGAAAGACGAACGTACAAGCGAAGACTGGTGAAGGGGTAGATATGTGTGAGGACCTGGGAGCTAGATGGTCCATCCCACCACAACAAACCACTCACGGCCCGTATCGTGAAACGGCACCGTTGAATCAAATGGGAACTCTGTTGAGATTTTTGCTCCTTCCTTTCAGCTCCAACCAGCTCGCGGGAGGAAAGTGAAGCTAAAGCTGGAGATGGACCTTCCTCGGCCCGTCTCTTCGGTACCGCTGTGTGGGGTTCGGTCCTACCTCCAGAGATACACGGCACGAGGGCGTGCGGAAAGCGAAACGTTGAGATGAATAGGCGATACGCTAGGACCGAAGAGGAGACTGATGATGAGCCGGATACGAGGCCCCTCTCCTCGCGATTGCCGAAACGGCAAGGTCGACGAGCGAGAACAGGCGTGGAACTGACTAGAAACGGCACGACTGAGAACTGCATTGACTGGGATACGAACGCGGATAATGCAAGAAGGAAAAGCGAAAAGCCTCGGTCGAGGTGGATACGAGGGCGACGCGATACCGGAGGCGAGCCTGGCGCTCTCATTTCCACGTTTTCAGCTCGCCATGGCGTGATAGGTGGGTTGGTTTTTGCTTGGACACGGTTCTTGGGGTGCGGATACGGATCTTGGACTTGCATGTTGAAACTCGTTGTTTAGCGTGGGCCTCGGGAGGCTATCAGGACCCTGGGGAATAGCAAAAAGCACATCCTGAGAGACGAGCCGCAGATAGCGCGACAGCGCCAACCACACCAAACCAAGCTTTACTCGGACCGAATCCGAACCGAAAATGTATCGACCGAGTCGTTTGACTACCCTCAGGGTAGAATCTATAGTCATTGAACGTCTGGAAAGCTTTCTAGCAAACACAGTCAATCGCAATGGCAAGTTTGCGCCCCAGCTCCTCTATCGTCTAATAACGAGGAAGGGAAATAATTTTACAACTCCATTCCATCCAGCCCAAAACCACACAAACCAAATCCATCCATATGCCAAGCGATGCACGACTTGTCTTCATGTAGTTAATAACAATCCATCTATACACCGATCCCTCCTTTCGTTCTGACGCGCCCGGCCCAAGGAGCTAGAAGCCGAAGTTATTTTTTGCCGAAGCTCGTGCTCGTCTCCACTGTTAATTCCGTCTTCTTGGTGATGATCCACTGCTGGCTCTCGCGACTGCTCCGACTCATGGCGTCCTCGGGGCTGTTGTCGCTGGACGGCCTGTTCCCGCCCACGACATTGGTATTGCGCGCGAAGGCGTCCGGGCGCAGGATTAGTGTTGGGGTCTGTGGCGTGTCGGATGGTGGCGTGTCGTGCGGCTGACAGTGCGACAGGGAGGATTGGTGGGAGAGCTGGTGGGTGCTTTGAGGGGTCTCAACGAGCGAGACTTTGCTCTCGCGACCTGGCAGGGTCTGCATTGGGTAGCTCATGCTTCCAGATACGGTGGTGTGGGCTTCGGTGTGCGGGTGTGAGCCGTAACCATTTGATCTTTTGTTGGAGGAGTTGGGATAGGATACGGTGGAGGTTTTGCTGTAGGGGCGGAGGAAGGGGCCTAGGCCTGTGATGACGGTTGACATGACTGCGTATGCCATGTGCCACTGTGTCGCTACCACGACGTACACAGCGTCAAGGTTGCGGTCGTCCGATTGGAGCATGGCGTGGAGATAGTCCAGTCGGAACGCAGCTGCGATGATAACGGGTAAACGTGCTGAGAAAGCCATGATGACGATGACTTTTGTTTTGCGTCGCATGTTGAGTTTCGCGACGATATAAATTGCTATGCAGAAGATGGTGACTTCGGTGACAATGTCGATTGTGCCAATTGCTTGCCATCGTGGCCACTGCAGCGGTTAGATACGGTAGTCACGGACGAACTACGGGGGCTTACGATGTTTTTACATTGGTCGGATCCGTCACGCCAGAATGTGTGCGGGTTGCAAGGCAGTGCGATGAGAACCACCGCAACGATGGCCCACACCAAACATGCCACAATCGACGCCCACGCGGCCACGACATGCCCTTTGTGCGGAGACAGGCGCAGGTAGAGGAACAGAACGGCGCATTTTGAGAAAAAAAGCGTAACGATGTAGAGGATCTGCGATGTGAAGTCCTCCTGGGTCAAGGGTTAGCTTCATCTTCGGGAGTTCTTCTTTTCTGGGGTGGTGGCCCGAGCTTCAGGACTGGAGGATCTGGGAGTTCGCCCACTCGCGCGGGAGCAGTGCAACCCCTACGGGGGATCGACGAACCTTGCCGATGCGATCGAGAGCGCGCGAAGAAGTGATTTGCAACGCCTTGCCGAAACCTTCGTCGACAATGTGAAGTGCCAGTCCGGCTTGCGCGGTGTGAAAGATCTGTCCAAAGTCAGTTGGGATGGCTCATGAATCAGGCAGCGACGATCGTACCGTAGCAGCAGCGAGTATGTAGTCGTCGTCTCTCCACTCTCCCGCCCGTAGCCTCAACCAGGCTCGCATCAGAAAACATACTATGACGAAAGACAGCGCGGTCGCTGTAACGACGACGACGAGGCCCCGCTTGTCGTCAGCACTGATGATGTATGGCGGAGGCCGCACCCCATCTTGCTCCATTTTCTTGCCTGCAAGCTGTGTCTAACAAGAATGAAGAAGAGTCATCGCCTAAAGAACGAAGCTTGCATGCGCGGTCCCTCGTCGATTTAGGGGCCTCATCGGTCGGCCACCCGTGACCGGTGGTACCTGTCAACGGGCACGGTGCCTACCAGCCGTTCTATAGAGAGCGACTCGCTCTCGGCGTGGCATCACTCAGCAACATGCCATTCCGTCCGAGCGGCGCTCCAGTCGCTACCTCGATGTGTGCCAAGTCCTCGCAATCCCGTACGACGGGACAGTACAATTGGGCGACGGCATGATCCCGGCGCTATTAGGTTAGTGTGACACCGGTGGCTGTGGTCTGCTTCTTGCACGAGCATGGTGTGTATCTACGCGACATTTTGGCCGTCGACATCGGATGTGTCGGAGCAATTTTGGTGCGTTCGAGTAGACTTGGGATGCGCGATTAGCGAGCCATGCGCCAGCGCGATCACTGGCCCAACTCTGCTTCGCTCCGACCGCCCCGTTTCAGGCCAAACCATCCCTCTGGTAATATCCATTGTTGATACCTGCACCGGCTCCTTCCAATCAAGGCACCAGGCCGAGGGAGAGATGAAGACGGGGGACGGAAATTTTACAGCAACTGCCGGCGGCCAATAAAGTGCCTCGGATCGTGTCCGGAGCGCCTTCCGGGGGAATTCTGCCACATGCACTACTTTGGCCAAATAGCTATCGCAAGCGTGAATGTCGGCGCCACTGCTTGGCTGGTCCGTTCAACTCTATGAAGCTGCTGCGGGAGGGCGGCACGGACAGTTCCCCCCCAGCCCGCCTCCAAACAGTCGGTCTAGGCTCCCTCGATCCGCATGATATATGCAAGCTGCACAACCGTACCCACATGTGATACCGTCACCGTGGCTAAAGCTATACGCCCACGTCTTGCCAGGGTCTGCCCACGCACATGGACGGACTGACTTTCTGCATGCAGCCAAGTACGAGCGCCCTGGTCCCACCGTCTCGTTTTCACGAGTGTCGGACGGGAAGGACTTTTTGGAGCTCATCACTTCGCGATCGCATCGTTGATCATTTCTTTTATTATTTCTGTTGGGTTGAGTTCCGTATCGTCTTCTTGCTCATTGCCATATTGCCATGGCGACCCGCGAGGAGTTGCAGCTCAGAGAGATTGACAAGATGGGACCGGCATCGACCATGGTGCCACCGAAAGGTGCCTTTGACGACGAGGATGGGCTGGACGACGGCTACCACTCGCAGCTCAAGGGGCACACGAAAAATGACCGAGTGGACATGGCGCGCATGGGGAAGGTGCAGGAGTTGAGGGTATGTCTTGCGATGGTTTGCGCATTCTGCTCCAGAGCTGACCGTAGACTTTGCAGAGAAACTACCGTCCACTTTCAGCGCTCGCATTCACAGTGATAATACAGGGGACATGGGAGGTTCTCATGACAGCTACTTACCAGGGCCTTGTGGACGGAGGGCCTGCTGGTCTCATCTGGTCGTTCATCTGGACATTCATCGGCTTCATATTCATCGTCGCCTCGCTGGCTGAGATGGCATCTATGGCGCCGTAAGTAGTCACTATCAAAGCCGCCTCTCATCTTTTCTCACAACCCGAGCAGTACCGCTGGTGGCCAGTACCATTGGGTGTCCGAGTTCTCACCCCCCAAATTGCAAAAGCCTCTAAGCTACTTCGTCGGCTGGATGTCGACCCTCTCATGGCAAGCTGGCACCGCCTCGGGGCCCTTCCTTGTCGGCACCCTCATCCAAGCCTGCGCCATCGTCGCGTATCCCGACTACTCACCCCCGAATTGGCACGGCACCTTGATGGTCATCGCCGTCACGCTTCTCGTCTGGGCGCTCAACATCTGGGGCACCAAGTTCATGCCCTTGTTCCAGAACGTTATGCTCGTTGTCCACGTCTTTGGCTTCCTGGTCATCATCATCGTGCTCTGGACGCTCGCACCGCGGCAATCGGCGAAGGCCACATTCACACAATTCAGCAATGAGGGCGGCTGGCAGACAATGGGGTTGTCGTTGATGGTGGGTCAAATCTCGGCAATCTACGGATGCATCTGTAAGCCCCATTCCCCACTTCCCATCCAAACTCCATCTAGAGATGTATACGCTAACGAAAAAACACCAGGCTCCGACGCCGCAGCCCACATGTCCGAGGAAATCAAAGACGCGGGTAAAACCGTGCCCCGCGCCATGCTCAGCTCCTACCTTCTAAACGGTCTGCTCGGCCTCATCTTCCTCATCTCCTACATGTTCATGATGACGGACGTGGCGACCGCGCTCGAAGACGCGACGGGCTACCCACACATCTGGGTCTTTACGCAAGCCGTCAGCCCCGGCGGTGTCATCGGCCTGAACTGCATCCCCATCGTGCTCATCTTCGCGGGCACGCTGAGTTTCAACCTGAGCACGAGTCGGCAGACGTGGGCGTTTGCTCGAGACCACGGACTGCCGCTGAGCGACTGGATTGGACGCGTTCACCCTACTTTGAAGGTCCCGGCGAACGCGGTGACGGTGACTTGTTTGATTACTATTGCGCTGTCGCTGATTAATATTGGGTCGGATGTTGCGTTCAATGCTAGTAAGTATCCCATGCTATCCTACCAGCCACTCCACCTCCGTTCCCCGTGAGAACCCCCCGATTAACGCACGCAACAGTAATCTCCCTAAACGTCGTCTCCCTAATGGCGACCTACATCATCTCCATCGGCGCCGTCCTGTACCGCCGCATCTACGAGCCCGCGCTGCTGCCCAAGTGCCGGTGGTCGCTTGGCCGGTGGGGCGTCCCCGTAAACACCATCGGCCTTTTGTACTCGTGCCACGCCTTCTTCTGGAGCTTCTGGCCGAACATCAAGGATGTTACGCTCGAGGACTTTAATTGGGCGGTCGTTATGTTTGTGGGTGTTGCAGTAGCGTGTGGCGTGGATTATGCGGTGAGGGCGCGGAGGAAGTATAAGGGGCCGGTTGTGCTGGTTGAGGGGTGGAGGGATTAGGGGGTGTAGGAAAGATAGATGGGGGAGGGGAAATGGTGAGGTAGGGGGATACAGAATGGGGTGGTGGGAGTGGATGTTGTAGATTAGACTTGTAATTCGTTTGGTCGTAGAGCTTGCGATTCAGGGCCGCTGCTGGATGATATCGGTGAGACGGATATCACACCTCGATCTTGTGATCGTTTGGGTATCAAATCTATACTTGATCGCCACATCGCAGTCTTGAGGACAGAAAGGAAGGTGTTGTTCATGCTGCAAACCCTCAGCCCTCGTTCTCAAAATCGGGCATCTTGGTCGTCCTCGGAGAACCGGTTGTACGCATGAATCATCGCAGATTCGGTCCGTTTTTCTTAATTCCCCGGCCTTCACGGTCCTTCCCTTCGGATACAATCCCATTGTGTAGGACTCAGGCGACGCTATCCCTCGGACGCTAAATCATGCTTTTGAACCCCCGCCTCCTCACGCAGCCCTTTATCCACCTTCCCGGCCCACCTCCCCTGGCCCACCTCCCCCTGCCCTCCCACATCGGCCGAACGCCGACCCCCATTGCCGATGTCCATGAATCCCGACAGAGTGGGAATTTGGGCACCAAAGGTACTTCCGGCGCATCCGGCCCCCTCGCATGCACCAGTGTTTACCTGACGCTGCTGCCACGCCTGCTCTGCTCCGCAATTGCCCCGCAAGGAGAAATCTCCGCGTGTAACACCGACTTGCGAGGCTGTGCTAGCACCCTCAGCTCTTCCGGGGGGCGATAAAATGAATCCCAAAGACATCTCCAATGCAGCCCAGAATCCCTACACCTGGAACGCGACACCCTCCCTCTTAACCATCGCCTTGCCACCCCCGGCGAACCCCGTCCCCTCACTCCTAATCTCGACCAGTCCCGGCCGCAGCCCCTTCTCCTTCTCCTTCTTGCTCTTCTTACCCTCTCGGTCCTTCTCTTTAGTTTCCGTGAGATCCGCATCGCACACGTAGCAATGCACCGTCTCCGGCTCGGGCGCATCGTCGTGCGCATCACGATGATGTCGATGCTCAGGCGTTAAGAATTTGTCTACACACGGCTTGCAGAGGACGTGGCCACAGGGTATGGCTATGACGGCCTTGCTAGCGTTGGAGAGGGCTTTGCGGCAGCTGGGGCATGTCGCTGTTGTTTTTCCCGTCTCGGCGGACTTTTCAGTGTTGAAGTGTACGGCTACTAGCGTCTTCAACGAGAGTGTGTGTGGGCGTTCGGGATCGCTGGATGGACATGTAGGGTTGTGCTTGACTTTTTCGGCGCTTTTGTACGTCTGGCTGGTAATCTCGCCGGGGACCCAGAAGCTGGGGAGGTGGGTCTTTGCGGCTTTGCGTTCTTCGGTGAGGTGCTGTTTTGCGCGGCTGCGTTCTTCCAGGGCGATGCGCTTGAGTTCTTCCTCGTCGATTTCGAATTTGCGCTTCTTGCCGCGGGGCTCGCCTCCCTCCGTATCGTCCTTTTCGATCATGACTTTGCCGCCTTCACGACCGACGACCTTCCCGCCCAACCCAATCTTGACCTCGAGACCCTGCTGCACGGCCTCGAATTCTTGCACTGCCCGTAATCTAGCTTCTTCTTCTTCCCCAGCCTTTTCTAGCTCTTCTTCTTCCCGCCGCCGCTCTGCCACTTTTTCTAGTCGTTTTATTTCCTTTCGTTGGGCGAGGAGGTTCGTCATAGCACACTCGCGGCAGAAGAGGTCGCCGGAGGGACAGCAGATGGGGTCGACGGCGGGGAGCAGGCAGAGCTGGCAGCTGCCGAAGGGGAGGAAGGAGTCGCGTGTTAGGCGCGAGGTTTGAGAGCCCCAGGTCGCTTTCATGTTGTTCCGCTCGTGGGAGGTGAATATGGTTTTTGGGGGAGGCATCTTGGCGGGGGGGGTAGAGCAGTTGGATGGTTGTGGTTGTGAGACAGACGTTCGTTGTAGGCGTCGGCGCGATTGTAGGCAGGACTGTTGCAATTGCAGGGGAAGACGGAAGGTTTAGTCGATTACGAGAAGCGGTCGCCAATGTAAAGCACCCCGCTATTTCTTGTTGGACTCGCAAAGTGATCGTTGTAGGAAAAGTGAAACCCAGAAAATGATGTCGGAGCCTCGGAAACATCGCGCTCGCCACACGTGGCTCAGTCGCCTCGGAATAAGCTGGTCCGAGCTTACATCCTAATTGCAGTTCCCCGTCGTCATTCCCGCCTCCCAACTTTTTCCGCCGTTCAGCCGTCAACACTCCACCACACAGCCCAATGCCGCCCGAACAGCCCTCTGAGCAGCCCGCTGCTCCCAGCGGCCCATGGCGCGCATCCTCGACTTTCGTAATGGGTGCGGTTGGCCTTCTCTGTGGCGGATTTCTACGCGCATTGAGCAAGAGCGAGGCGCATGGGATGGACAAGTTCTTGGAGCTGTTGGATGAGCGGTCTGATGTTGAGGGTAGGGAGAGGGGGTTAATCACAGGTATGCGACACCGAATCACGGTTGTATATTTACTTGGGTGTCAATTGATCATTTTTGCAGTATCTAATCACGTCTCCGTGTACGTACGTTTGCCCGCACCGATGCGCCTCGAATCGAAGACTCCAGCTCATACGTCATGCGCACAGATTGGATGATCCTCTAATATGGGGCATCTTACCACTATCATACTTGTTTCAACCTGACAACCTGCGATGGGGATTGGGAAGCTACGATCTATGTTTTACGAACAAGTACAGCTTCCGCCCATTCACCCATTGCGCAACTAATCAAATGGCAGAGGCCTTTCGACCTTCTTTACGCTCGGACAAGTCCTTCCTACGCATCGCTCCGCGCATTCGCCACATGGCGGCCTCTTCCAGCCCACCATAACACAGGCGATCCGCCTGCTCTGTCGTGGGCCATTCGTGCGCGCGGACGTCCCACATGAGAAGTTGCACCGATCGCTCAGGAGCCCTGACATCTCAGATCCGTTTTCTGATGGGCATATGAGCTTTTCTACGAATGGGATCGATAATTTTCCTTCGCCCTCGGCTTACTTCAGTCGTCGCCATGCATGGGTACACATATTTCCAGAAGGGATGATACACCAGAAAGAAGACAGAACCATGCGCTACTTCAAATGGGGAGTGTCGCGTCTCATACTGGAAAGCGACCCGCTGCCAGACATTGTTCCCATATGGATAGAAGGACCGGAACACGTCATGGACGAAGCGCGCACATTTCCGCGATTCCTGCCGCGCCCCTTTCATAACGTCAGCATAACGTTTGGTGATAAACTAGACGGCGAAAAGGCATTCGGAGATTTGCGCAAACGCTGGAAGCAGATGCGCGCCAATGAGGAAAAGAAGAGCGGGACGCTAGAAGTTGGCGTCCTCAACGACGCGCTCAAGTACTCGGAGGAAGCCGTGGAGCTGCGAAAAGAGTGTACGATGAGGGTGCGCAGAGCGGTTCTGGACGTAAGGCGGTCCCGCGGCTACCCAGATGAGGATCCAAAGGGCGGGCTCGCAGAGACGTGGAAAAGAGAAGGACCTAAACGAGAGGGGCCAAAAGCGGACGGGAGCTGGACGAAAGATGCCTGAGCGCGCAGGCTGTAAGATAGTGTACTGGTATGGAAGCAGCATTCGTGTTTCCCCCCAGCGATGTACCCTAGGCATCTTGGGTGCCTAATCGTCCCCTTGTTGCGTCACAGCACTCAGCATGGGGAAGCGGCCAGGTTCGGCGACGCGCGGGCCATGAAAGAAAACTGTGAAATAACTCTTCAAGCAGGCTGTCAGATTAGATCAAGTCATTCACCCTCAGCGACGCCTGCCGGCCCACGTGCGCCGATCCCAATGATGGAACCACGGCTGCGTGCAGGCAGCGGGCTTCGTCATCAGCATAGGCCACAGTGTCCTCAGCAGGCCGCGACGTGCAGTTCAGCGCGCGGCGCGAGTGTCTCGAGCTTGCTCTTGTCATCACCCAGCCGATGTCACATTCACGGGAGCTCTGCGTGTACCCAAAAAGGGCAGGCGGAGCAACAATGAAGTGAGTGAAGATGCTGCAGGCGTTCGCGGCACAGGTTGTTTTGGGCGGGCATGTGCGGCTGGGCTTGGCGGTCGCGCCTTCCCCTGACGGCGGCCATCGATAAATTGTGCGCGTGCCCCGCAGCTTCCCAACTTCGAGCATCGGCCACTTAAACTACTCACGTGACTTAACCAACGTCTCACCGCCTGCCCAAAAGACGTTTTTTTCTGCCCACGTCCGCTGGCGCCGCACAGTCTTAAATACCGGCCAGCCAATGGAGAGCACCGACTCGACCTGGGCTCCCCAATCCCCCGACCTCTCGAGCTACCACAGCGCCGACACCGAGCCTGTGCATCCCCAGCACCAGGGCTACAGAGGCTCCATCTCCCACGCTGCACCCTACTCGCCGCCGACCAGCAGCCCGACCTTCCAGCCCAAGCCGACACCGCAGTTTACACCGCAGTTGTCGTCACCGCCACAGTTTACGTCGCCGTTCATGCCGCGGCCGCCCAAGGACCAGAGCATGCACGATGCAGATGCGGAATACATCCCCGACGCGTCGGAGCAGGTGAGGGGCAAGAGGAAGGAGGGGAATGGGACGGCGAGCGCCGCGGCACCAAATGCCACCACGACGAGCGCGGACGGCATCAACATCACAGTACACTTCCCCGTCGCGAGGATAAAGCGCATCATGCAGGCCGATGACGATGTCGGCAAAGTTGCACAGGTGACCCCTGTCGTAGTCTGTGAGTCGCCCTTGCCTTACTTGAGAGTCATAATCATCAATGGCTAACCCCTCCTCAGCAAAGGCACTCGAGCTCTTCATGATCTCCCTCGTCACAAAAGCCGCCGCCGAAGCGAAGGCGCGCAACTCCAAGCGCATCGGCGCCATCCACCTTAAGCAGGCCATCACCAAGGACGTGCAGTTCGACTTCCTCTCCGAGATCGTATCCAAGATCGCCGACGCGCCTTCCGGGGACAAAAGCGAGGGCGACGCGATGGACGTGGATGGGAAGAAGAGGAAGGCGGCCGGTAGGAAGAAGAAGAAGACTGACGATGATTCTTCTTGAGCTGACGTGCACTTGAAGTGCAGACGTTGTCTCCTGTGGTGTATGTGGGTGACTGGAATATATGGGTGTTGCGCGGAATCTACGACGAAGTGGAGTGGTTTTTTTTTTTCGGGTGGGGGCTAGGACTAGGATTGTCTCTTGCGCGATGAGCGACACGTGCGAGTCTGCGTAGCTGGCACGTCTCGCTCACCCGCATCAGCTCCAAGCGTTCTTCGCGTTCCGGCGTTGCGGCGGCGTTTGAACAACAGCATAGCCAGGCGGACACTCGGTGCGAATTACTAGATCGGACCGGCGTTGAGCAGGTGTGCCATGTACATCTACCTCATGGGCGTTTTCTAACTGCATGAAGGTTTTCATTGTCTCGGGACGAACATGCGGCGATACCAATGAATACGGATTTCTTTGTTTGCTCCATATGTCTTCCGAGGGTGATGTCTTCACCGCGCATATACCGCGACGTGGTTCGGGCTTGCTACCCACTGCATGTCTCAGCGGTACCGTGGTTCAGATGTTGATGATCGAGCACTGGCGACCTCATTCGCCAATCTAGTCCGTGCGTTTCCGAATCTGTGAACCATCGACACCCAGAAAAGTTTCGACAGGTCGTCGTCATAGACGGCCAACCAAACGGCCCGATGGCTAAATAGCGTGCCTGGCATGCGGCTCAGATTTGCGACCACCAACCAGGACCGGTGCGCCGATGCAATTTATCCGTCAATCTGCGCGCCATCCCCGCTCGCAGCAGAGGAGGGTGGTAGGGGTGGGGGTGGACGTCGCGATGTTAAGCTCTCTTTACTTCCTCTGGGGATGATGGGTGAGGGAGGGCAAGCTCTCTCTGCTTCGTCTTGATGTAATTTACCCGTCAATCTGCGCACTATCCCTGTTCGCCGCGGCTTTTCAGGAACGTCGCTAGAACCGATGGACGGCGTCCTTTACTCTACTTGGCCTCGTGTTTGTCCTTAGCTCTTTTTACTTTCTCTCTTCCATGCATCCGTAATATAGTGTCCGCGGTGATGAGGCTTATAAGATGTGGTCGTCCCCGGGCACCGACGTGCGTTCGTTGTTGTCTCTGTTGATGTTTGGATAGGAAGAAAGGAGTCAAGATGTATTACTCGCAATTGATCTTCTTGCTCGTGGGAGTTGTGCTCCAGCTGGTATTGGTTCGCAGTGATGATGGAGCAGCATCGAGCCTCGCCAGACGCGCAATCCGACCAAATCCACTAAATGGGCATTGGATCGATACATGGGCGTCGATGCCGCAGCTCACAGAGCCTGCCAATCTGCCGCCAGCTCCATTCGTACTTAACCCCCGCCGTTGATGTCAGCTGCGAACTGACACAATACAGAACCAAACCGGCGCCGTCTTCGTGAACAGCACTATTCGCCAGACGCTGCACATGTCCGTTGGCGCCTCGCAAATCCGCCTCAAGATATCGAACGCCTTCGGTGTGACGAATCTACCGATCACGACGGTTACGGTAGCTCTGCCAGCAAATGACACGGCGGGCATCCACCTGATCCAAGCCGCAACGGTCCAGAATGTTACCTTCTCAGGCAAATCCTCAATATCAATCCCCAACGGTGCCCTCGCAGTCTCTGACCCCTTGAACTTCAAGATCAAACCCCAGAGCATCCTCACCGTGAGCATCTACCTCGAAGCCGGTCAAACGACAAACAGCATGACGTCCCACCCCGGCAGCCGAACGACCAGCTGGTGGCAATTCGGAAACGCCGTGTCCGCCCAAAGCCTGAGCGTCACAAGCACCAGCACGCAAAGCGCAGCGCATTGGTACCTCCTTTCCGCAATCGAAGCCTGGGTCCCACCCTCGTACGGCACGCTCGCCATAATCGGCGACAGCATCACAGACGGCCGCGGCTCCGACACAAACAAGAACAACCGCTGGCCCGACCTCCTCCTCGCGCGTCTGCAGAAGTCGCCCAACACGAAGACGATCGGCATCGCGAACCAGGCGGCGGGCGGGAACCGCGTGCTCGCAGATGGCCTGGGACCGAATGCCCTGGGACGAGTGGACAGAGACGTGCTCGCTCATCCAGGCGTCAAATACGCCATGATCTTCGAAGGCGTGAATGATATTGGCACGGCAGATACTAGTGCCGCCGCTCAAGCCGCCGTCTACGACGGCCTCACGCAGGCGTATGCGCAGATGGTGACGCGGATGCACGGCGCCGGTATTCCGGTTTTCGGGGCTACTATCACGCCTTTTTCCGCGCCGGCGAACTTTTCGGGCCAGCCATATTCGAACGCTGAGCGAGAGCGCACGAGGCAGAGGGTTAACGAGTTCATTCGGGAGAGTGGGGTGTTTGATGCTGTTGTGGACTTTGATGAGATGCTGGCGGATCCGCGGATTCCGAGTCAGTTGAAAGTGGAGTTTGATAGCGGGGATTATTTGCATCCGAATGTGAGGGGGTATCAGCGGTTGGCGGATTTGTTTCCTGTGGGCGTGTTTGACAAGTGGGCGAGAGGGGCGGATGAGTTTGTGTGATATATTGGGGTTGGGCTGAGGGAGATGGATGGGATTGAATGAGCATGTTAGGTGAATTCAGGGTTGTTATCCCGCACGATGTGTTTGTCGAGTGCGCGATACGGGAGGGCGCTGGTTTTTTGGAAGCTGGTGATTACAATGCCTTGGAATAGGGAGGGATATACTTTTTAAGGGAGAAATGGTTTTTGTTTATAAAATCTCTGTTCTCTGGTATGTAATAGTGGATACTAAGAGTGGCTGCTGGCCCCGGTTCTGCGGTCATGGGAGCAACTTGATGGATAATAGGAACGGGCTTTTGGTCTCACTGGACGTTGAAGAAGGCGCATCAAGGTACATCTTTCAAATATTTCGGATGTTCATGATGGACGAGTTTGACGACGAGGGCGAGCGTGCTGTATAGGTTTTGGGAGGCGGCCTGATGGCAGGGGTATAATACTCTTAAGTCTCTTCTTTTGCAGTTATGTTTTCTTTTTGGTCTGGGGATTGCTTTTCAATCTTGCGGTTATTTGTTGATGCATTGTCACCGGGAGGCGGTCGTGAAAGGGGCCTATGTTACTACATTTAGTGCGTTGAGGGAGGTTCTAGATACATACTACAATGAGGTATTAACAATCTCTTATTCTACGGTAGGTAACACTCTTAGCTTATCCTTTCGCGGTTATCTTACTCTTGGTTTCGTCTTGCATTCCTTCGTTGATACATTGTCTTCAGTAGGTGCTTGTGAGCGGGACCTGTGTTACTACTTATAGTGTGTTGAGGGGGGTCTGGATACGCTTTACCAGGGGGCATCATGCTGATACATTGTCTCCGGTAGGCGTTAGTGCGTGGGTTACATGTTACCACATATAATGCGTTCAGGGATGTCTAGATATTGTTTACAGAGAAGTCTTAAAGATTTTTTTCCCCCTGGAACGGTGTACGAGGTTCAAGGCGTAGGAGAGGTGGTTCAATCTCTTCTGAGCAGCCTCCCCGCGGTGAGGCTTGGGATCACACCGCTGACTGAGGACTACGGCGTGTGATGCGAACGGGGTACAACAGCATTCAACGAGCTCGATCAGCAACTCTTCATCGCTTCGATCAGTGAGCCTTCTCGTCTCTTCATTCGGAGAGCCTTTTCTTATTGCCCCGATCAGCACAACTTCGCTATTCGATCAGCTTCACTCTTCGTCTTCTCGTCGTCAACTTTCTTTCGCTCGCGCTCTCTTCCAAATCTCTTCCAAGTCACCTTTCGTCATCGCGCTAAGCCACTGCTCAGTGCAGGCGTTGACGCCGTTAAACTCACAACTTTGGGCATGAAACTATCCTCCCCTTCTTCAATCATATACATAAACTACTCTTAGATAGCTTAGCTGTACATAGTTCAGGATAGCAGAAAGTAGACGCATGTAAATAATTGTTCAATCCTGTTCCTTTACTACCCTTTTAATCCTGTACGACAGCAAAACCATTCCATCTCCACCCACGACAGTTTGGAGGTACGTCCAGATATGTTACACCACTGACCAAAAGCCTTAACGGCCTCCACCCCACTCCCTGCACCAAAGTCTCAAAACATGCCCCTTCCTCATCAGCATCCACGCAACCAACAAGATTGAACACACGGGATAGCGCACTCAGACGTCATGCAGGGCACTGAACGTGTTAGAATGTACTTTTCATATTGGGAGCGGGATGTGGTAGGAGCAGTTATCGGGTCCTCTTTGAGCCATGGTACAGGTTTATGTTTTGGTTCCTGAGCAAGAAAAACCTCCATCAATCCCAAGTTGGGGTCGCATCCATGGTAGCGAACCATGGGAAGGGTGAAGACCCCACGCACATTTAAAGTAGCGCAAATGGTCAGCGCTCTCTTTCCCACCCACTCGTCCGTCATCTCTCAGAGAAAATGATCGTTGAACAAGCACTACCAAAATGCCACGTGCCTTGCCCAATAGAATGGAGATAGAGGTCATGGCAGAGGAGGCCTGGGGGGTGGAGGAGGCCATGCCGGACTACTCAACGCCTTCTTATTGCGCCGGCAGCGCTTCCTCAAGTCCGCTATCAACCGCCACTGCACACAACCTGCTGATGCAGCTCCGCCACTACATCATCGAAATCATGGCCTTCACGTTCGACGCCGACTTTGCCAATCTAAACTGGGCGCTTGGTCAAACAGCATCTTCCACCTCCTCGCCGACTTCGATCCTCACCGCAGACGAGCGCGCTAATATCCTCGCTCTCGTCACCCTGATCAACGAGCATAAGCCCAAAGTATCCTAGATATCCACGCAATGGCTCGCAGTGCGCACCTATGACCGAGAAGCCATCGCCGACGCAGTCATCAGCACATACGCTGCACACCAGTGCGATGCAAGCAAGCGCTCCCTCTCCTTCATCTCGCAACAGAAGCCCTACTTCTACGACATATAGCAGCGTCTGGCGTTCCTCGGCCCGTTCGACATTCCCACGTTACTGTTCACCTAACATCTATCCTCGTATGCACATCATATCCGCATTGTAGCACCTGATGAAAATGTGCGCGTGGTGTTGGGGAATGCCATGGATGTATACCAGAAGGAGGTGCTGAGCATCACACATGTCTACCATTCGGGGTATATTGTCTACGAGGAGAGTTGGGAACGTCTGAAAGAGGCCTTCATACCGAAGGATGAGGAGGAGAGGATCAAGGCTGAGAGAGCGGATAGGGAGAGGAAGGAGGCTGACGATGAGATTAAGAGGAATGTCCGCAGATTTTCTGGTCGTAGGTGATAGACTGTTAAAACTGAATATGAGATAAGAAGGTACTTACTGTAGTAAATCTGGATGACGTTTCCTGAAGGTGAAGTGAAAAAGGTTTGAAGGTACTGAAGTGCATCTGGATGACGTTTCCCAAGGATAAAGTGAAAAAGATCTGAAGGTGCTGAGGACCATCTGGATGACCTTTCCGAGTATTAAAAATTTATGAGCTTGACTAGTAACCACCGCTTCGACCGCCATCGCTTCCTCGCTAAGCAGTGCAGCTCTCAGATAGTCAGCAATGCCGTAGATGGTTCAACATAATCAGTCAATGATAATCCAACACGTCCCTCTATCGTGATCTTAAAGACACACCTATGGTAACGTCATCTTAGAGCCAGTTGGGGAGTCCCCATCAGTCTAGTCTGTTAAGATTCTACACTCATTTTGCGCGGTATAGCTTATCCCGACTTGCGTCAACGTACTAAGCTTATTGTGAAAGAGAATTTTGTACTTGTATGGTCTTCACCGCGGAGGCGTTTGATGTACCAATGCACTGCGGCACAGGCGAGATTCACTACTTGTTGCAATGACACAGTCAAAGCTCGGGCCAACTTCGCACGGGCAGTCCTTTCCCCAGTACACCCCTTCCTCGCGATGATGGACCGGTCTGAGTCAGGTCACTAATAACAGAGATCCCTGCGATGATACAGCACAAGGACAAAACCTGAATGACACCTAGGGTAATTCTATTCGGTAAAGCGTATTTAGACTTCCTTTAGGGTACTGGAGGTAAGGTTCTGAACACCGGATACAATACTCAGAAGAAATTATAGTGACACTTCGGCCGATCGTATGCAGTAAAGTGTATCCACAGTTCCGTCAGTGGGATGTAATTAGAGCGGCGCTGATTTTTGTACATTACACAAGGTTAAAATTGCAGAGGAAAAGAAGAAGAGCGACGAAGAAGACAGAAAGGCCAAGGAGGAATCGGAGAAGGCCAAAGCCAGTTCAGGCGCCTGAGCGGTTTATGGAATCAGTGCTAGAGGTTGATCCTTCTACCTACAGCCGGGCATCATGTTCAATTCTTACAATCCTTCATCCATGAATTTTTCTCATGCTGTGTTTAACACGGGTCTTCATGCACGGGTCGCCGAATACACTAGAATGTTATACAACATTGCTACCTTCTATTTTCTTACGACATGCGGTTATTGAACCTTAGTTGGGTAGCTCTTCGACCTTGTAAAACGTATCTAGACTTCCTTCAAGGCGCAGTACATGATATCATGGACCCGGCTCACGAAGCGATGCCCAATAGCCGTAAGATGCCGATGCTTGATAAGCTCAGATTAAATTCGCATGTTCCGCACAGAACCAAATGAAGAGGGATGGAATGATGCGGCTGGGAGACTCGACATCCTCCCTACTACCATATTAACCATCCCGTGCCCCATCTTCGAAGTAATTCTGAAGATTCCTAGTGAGGCTTTCCAAGAGCTCAGAAGATGATATGGATTCAAAATCTCGCACTTTCTTTAATCGCAGATGGACAACCATTGACTTGCGCCTGCTCCAATAAAAAGAGTCATGTCCTCTTTCCTTAGCGGCAACAGCGAGTCATGAACTCCAATCCCACCTCAGCCCACAAACTCTACCCCTCCATCGTCATCCTCCCATGCGCAAGCGCCCAAAAGCGATTCGATAAAGGCTAGTCGCCCAAAAAAGTTCAGCCGAATCTCGATGGCGGGCCGTTCCTGATTCTCTGAAAGCTGGCGGCTCAATCATTGCGTAATGCTCACCAAGGAAGGTCCGGATTGTGCTTTTACGGACGAATAAAGGAGAGTGAGATTTGCAACCGAGCGACGAAATCGAGCGCAGAGCAATACGCCGAGATATCTTTCTCTTTCGTCCGAAGGAGAAAAATCCGAGTTCAGGACAAACGCCGCAGGATTGATTTGAAATCGGTGTGCTTTCAAATCCTCTTTGGAACTTGAAAAGTGTTAATAATAATGTCAACCGATGGTGCAAAGAAGTATTTCATTGCTGATATCGCTCTTCAGGCCTCTCTAGCCGATCATCTTACCGTGCATTCTACCTCACACCACAACAATGGCACCCCAAAAGACCCACCAATGGATCCTCGCAAGCCCGCCAGAGAAGGACGTCGTTCTAGACGGGGTCGATGCAACCTTTGAGCTTCAAACGACCGAGCTGCCAGAACCAGGGCCGAACCAGGTCCTCGTCAAAACGCTGTAAGACTCTGATTGCACCACGTCTAACCTAAGTCAAGACATTAGTCTAGAGACACCTTGACTTGCAAAGTGTACCCGGACTCATGTCAAGACACTATGTGTTTGAGTGATAGTACTGACTCCTTGCTCTTTCCTCTAGATACCTCTCCAACGACCCGGCGCAACGCGGATGGATGCAAAAGAACATCGATCCCGAACGCCTCTACACGAAGCCCGTCGTAAAGGGTGACATTATGCGCGCCTTCGGCATCGCCGAAGTCGTCACCTCAAACGCAGAGAGCCTGAAGCCAGGCCAACTAGTCTCCACCGTCACGAATTGGGCCGAATACGCCGTGCTCGATGCGACAGCCTGCCGCCCCATCCAGCCCGACGATAGAATCGGTCTCCGCGCAACACACTTCATAGGTGCACTCGGCGGCCCGGGACTGACGGCCTACTACGGGCTCGTGGAGGTAGCGGGTGCAAAGGCAGGCGAGACCGTGGTAGTAAGCGGCGCGGCGGGCGCAACGGGCAGCATGGTGGTCCAGATCGCGAAGCACATCGTCGGAGCGAAGAAAGTCATCGGCATTGCGGGCGGCGAGAAGAAGTGTCGGTGGGTGGAAAGCCTGGGCGCGGACATCTGCGTCGACTACAAGTCTCCCTCGTTCAAAGACGACCTGATCAAAGCCACCGATGGCTTTGTGGAAGTCTACTTCGACAACGTCGGCGGCGAGATCTTGGATCTGATGCTCACGCGTGTGAAGCGCTTCGGACGCATCGCCGCGTGTGGGGCTATCGCCACGTACAACGATCCCGGGTCGCAGGGCATCAGGAACTGGTATGAGATTATTGCCAATCGGATCGATGTCAGGGGGTTCATTGTGACGGATGCGGTGGAGGCGGGGAAGGCTGGGCCGTGGGTCAAAGCGATTGTGGATAAGGTCAAGGAAGGGAAGATTAAGATTGGAGAGGAGAGTGAGACGGTGGTGCCGACGAAATTTGAGGATGTGCCGAAGACTTGGTTGATGCTGTTCAAAGGAGGGAACCAGGGGAAACTTGTTACGGAGATTAAGGCGTGAAGAGTGGTATAGAGCAGACGAAGGAATGGTCAACTGAAGAATCGTGTTGCTTAGTATGTATCCGAAATGCGTCTTCAGCATGTTCTTGATCGACAGGTAAGGCTTTGCAGCATAAGAGGACTTCAAACTTCGAAGGCATTTCCGCCACACTGTTCCAATGAACCTGCAAATATTGTGTTACTCAAAGTGTTCACCCCTTTGTGTACCATTGGCTCCATGCATACCTTTCATGATGTACCCTGCCTCCTCCCACCTGGAGTATTCGAGAGTCGAGACCTCGGGGTCCATTCCCCCGAGATCTGTGGCCTTGAACCTCACGCGCCGCAGTCTGCACATGGATGCCTACACCAATACAGTATGTGCAGTTCGCGTAGGCGAGCATCGCGAGGCCATATGATCCTTATCACGTCTATTATCGAATCGAGAAGGCGCACGTGCAGCGTGACCAAGACGCTGGAAGGCGATTCATATGAAAATGTGATGTGAGATTAATGTGATGAGACGGTAAGGATATTGAACTGAGATGCAGTGTGACCTGTATGTCAACTCCCTTGCTCCATCCAAACTTACTGATGCGTGCGCCGTTGTTCATGATTCTGCGTCGGGCCGTAAGGATGGGGGTGGTTCGCAATCGGACTCGCAATACCAAACCCCATCCATCCATCTCGCCCAATGCAACACCCCGATTCAAAAAAGCCTCCTGCGTCCCATCCCAAGCGACATCCCACCGGCTTCGCAATCCAATCTGACTACCTTAATTTATCCGGTGCCTCAAGTCCGTCGTCCCTTTACCCGCCGCAGCACAACATTGGCAAATAGAGGGGCACGCGCGAACCCCACCATACCCCACCAAGAGCTTAGAAACCGCAACATCAGCCGTCCAGATAGCCGCTCGCGGTCTAGCGAAGCGGAATTTTCGAGAAAGGGGTGATGATCGAGCGGCTCAATTAGCCACGAGGCTCTTCCAGGGCGGCTCTTTCTGGCAGCGGGTGGACTAATGCGCGGCAGCACATGTACAGAGAGCCAGAGCGGGCGTACCTATCCCAAGCACGCAGTACATACGCACAAACGCCACAGCCCGTCCCACCGGGAGCCTGCTCGCGCCAGAACCGCTCTTAATCGCTGGCAGAATGCGACTCGCGGCTTGCTAATGGACAATGGAGAGTCGCCCATTGCTCGGTTGAGCGTGGAGACCAATCCTCCGGTTACACTGCTGAATGCAGGGTCGTCATATCGGGTGGCCTCGCGAGTGCGCTATGCGAACGGATTCTTGATATATGATCAAATGCCCTGCGCCACGGGACCTTAGATCTGCTCATCCCGGTTATTAGTTGGGGGGAGGGTAGGGTCTTGTTATTTATTGCCTGTGGGTATCCCGCGCTGCTTGCGCTCACATGCCTCCCCTTTCCCTCCTCCTCTTCTCTCTTCCTCCTAATCTATCCTATCGGAAACTTTTGCTGTTCTTTGAGTAACTGGATAAGAGATTGGAAACATGGGTATCAACGTTCCTTCCGTCAAGCTGAACGATGGCAACGAGATGCCCCAAGTCGGTTTTGGGCTCTGGAAGGTAGACAATGTGACGTGCGCGGATCAGGTCTATGAGGCGATCAAGGTTGGATACCGGTTGTTTGATGGTGCTTGCGGTGAGTCTCTCTTCCCCAATTCCTTCGGTTCTAGATGGGGCGGAAAGCTCGACCTCCTTCCTGGCTTCGCTTCGATGGACGGCGGCGTTGCCCATGGGCAGCTTGCAAGGCTCGACTTCGGCCGGTCATGGAATGCGCGAACGTCAGAAGACGCGCTCCGCAGGCAGTACCTCGACCGGTCATCGACTTCTGGCTAATCTGCCGCGGGAGGCGGGCTCTATTGCGTCTGCACGCGGTCTGGTGAGAAGATGAAGTCGGCCTGTACTCCCGAATTCCCGGTGGACCGCTCATCCCTGCGCATCGGAATGTTAGCGCCGATTCTCCGAAAGGACGCGCCTGCTAATACAGTTGCCTACCAGACTACGGCAACGAAGTCGAATCCGGACAGGGCGTTGCGCGCGCCATCAAAGACGGTCTCGTAAAACGCGAAGACCTCTTCATCGTCTCAAAGCTGTGGAACTCGTTCCACGACCCCGAGCAGGTCGAGCCTATTTGCAAAAAGCAGCTCGCCGACTGGGGCGTCGACTACTTTGATCTGTACCTCATCCACTTCCCCGTCTCGCTCAAGTACGTTTCACCTGAAGAGCGATACCCGCCGGGCTGGTTCGTGGATGGCGACTCCAAGGTCGAGCATGGCAAGGCGTCGCTCGAGCAGACGTGGAAAGCCATGGAGGAGCTCAAGAAGAAAGGGCTAGCTAAGAGCATTGGCGTGTCCAACTACACTGGCGCGTTGTTGTTGGACTTGCTCACGTATGCGACGATCAAGCCGGCGACGCTGCAGATCGAGCACCACCCATACTTTGTGCAGAAGAACCTTTTGAAGCTGGCTGCGCAGCATGACATCAAGGTGACGGGATACTCGTCGTTTGGACCGCTGAGCTTTGTCGAGTGCGACATGAAGCTTGCCGAGGATACGCAGAAGCTGTTTGACCACCCGGTCATCAAGGGCATTGCGGAGAAGCACGGCAAGACGCCCGCGCAGGTGTTGCTCCGGTGGGCGACGCAGAGGGGCGTCAGCGTTATCCCCAAGAGCAATACACCCGAGAAGTTGGCGGAAAACTTGAACCATATGAGCTTCGATTTGAAGGACGAGGAGGTCGAAGAGATCTCGGGTCTTGATAGGGGCCTGAAGTTTAACGTGCCGACTAACGTGAGTCCGAGTCTTCTCCGTGTTCACGATTGCTGCTGACAGAATAGTACGGCATCCCCGTCTACGTTTTCGCTTGAGCCCGCAATTGCTCCTCTTCGCAAGATGGGTCTGGCGTCACGAATACACTGGCAGGCGCGATGGGTAATATGTAGCATCGATAGCGATAATATATCTTGGTTGCTGCTTTCGAAGTCCGAGAATGCTCTTGTGTTGCCGCTTGGACTGTTGCCTCTGTCGGCGATTCGTATTCGTATTCGGTGGCTGTCTGCGTAGCCGTCGGTCCATGGAGCGTTAACACCTCACGATCGTTGACAATCGGCTAAGAGATCTGAAAAAATAACAATCATCAGTCGTACAAGTATCCGAATTGGTCTCTTACCGTGGCGCTGGCCTGGTACAGAGGTTCCGCAGGAACGTTGCTCGTTGCCAGGGCGTAAACAGGCGTCGACAGAGCCCCAATCTTTCTCAGCCATATTGCAGTTTGACACTGCTCAGCCGTGAATGCCTGGACTATATCGACAACCTTCGTACGAAACATCCATCAAGCTCAGTCCTGCCGAGGACTGTGTTCGAAATCGTGTTTGTTACAAGAAGACAGTACCAAACCAACCTGAGTGGGACAAGCTCCCGCGCGCTAGGGCGATCTCCCGCTAACTCCTTCAAGCCTCACCTAGCCTTGTCTCGAAGACTTGTCCCCCACCTACCTCATCTATTCACGGGCGCACCTCAAATAAAGCCATAGACGTGGCTGAACCCCTCATCTTCATCTCCAAAGACCCGCTGTTTACACAAGGGTAGCAGTCCAACCTAGACAAACCGCTCCCATCGACGAATCCGCGCGTGTACCTGCACATGCTTAGGAATCAAGCTTGATCAACAGCCACAAGAACTGCTGTAAAAGCTTAGTGCAGTTCGCGATGACAAACCTTCCCACCGCGTCCGATAGTGCATGTGAGTATCCGGATCCCCATAGCATTACAATCCACCTACCACCGTCAAGCAAAGACGCCCGGTCCAATTTGACCTAAAGGCGAGGAAATGTACCCCTCACCGCATAGAGCGTCTCCAAGGATAAGCAGGTGGCTCCTCGGGGCGCACAATCCTTCGCGGGCGCATCCAAGCACCGCAAAAAGCAGACATCCCAATTTAACCTCAATAAAGTGCCTCTCGCCTCTCCTGTGCTCCTCTCACGAACTCTCCCTCCATGCGCTTCGTTGTGTGCGTAATTGTTGATGTTTTTTTTGCCTCGTTTCAGGTGTAGACAGGGATGTTCATGCAGGGCTCCGATTCCGATGCGCGCGTAATCACGATCAATGACGTTGACGCGCTAGGGAATACCGGAGCTTGCGGATCCACCGGAAACACGAAGCTCCATGCTTCGACGAATGGTATCACGGGAGCGTCTGCTGAGCTGATTATTGATCAGGCGGTACAAAATACCTTTGCCGGGCGGCATGTATGCTCCTTCGCCAATTTCACCACTCCACGACTGCAACTGATGACCTTTTGCCTGTACGCTATGGGTTTCTTGGATGCGCAGCAGGGCCGGTGAGTGTTTCTGCTAGCTTCCGAATGCTTTCTCCTGTTAGCAGCTTGCCAGCTTCGACACGTTGAGCTCTCGCGTGTCGCAGAAAGCTGTGTTCGAGGTGCTCGATATCATGCCGATTCTAATGCGGACCTGACAGAGCCCTCGCGGTCATGCTCTCCACCATGTCCTTCCTGACACATATCGGTGTCTTCATTCTCCTCGAGACGGCGCTCGGAAGAGCATGGACTGGTTCATGGTGCGCTTTCTATGACTTGTGTGCAATCTTTGCGAGCATCGCTGGAGTCATAGGCGCCGTTGACGTAAGTGGTCCTCGCGAGTTTCGGATGGGTCGCAAATCGGTTTTCGCTGAAGCACACGCGGGAATGGATTGCTGCTAACGTACGAACAGAGACGGCCTGCGGTATTCTCGATATACGCATTCGTCCACACGATCGTTGTAGTGGTGATCACTAGCATTTTCCTCCTCAACGCATTACCCACTGCGATAGCCGCCGCGATTCCATTCTTTCCGCAGCAATTGAGATATACCGAGAATCTAGAGACGAGCATGTGTCGAGAAGATGGCTTCGGATGGGACGACCACTGGATAGATCAGTGCAGATCGGCATTCGCAATACTTTCCACAAGTGCAATTTGGATCGGGGTGGCGATGATGGCCGCGCAGTGGTGGGCAATATCGGAGGTGTGGAGATGGGTTGGGTCAGAATGTAACAGAAAGAAAAGGGTGGAGATGATTGCGAGTATAGAAGAGGCGGAGTACGTGGACAAGAAACAAGGGTAAAAATTATTCAAGAGATATTAAGCCAAAAAATGAGGTCCAAAGAGCAGGGAGCCACCAATTGAATCTCTTCGGCGCCAACGTTATGATGGCATGGTGTTGAGAAATGCGCCAGTGCTCGTAAACTTGTCGAAGCAGAAGGAGCCGGTGGTGCTACGCTGAGGGCGGGCGAGCGCGGAACGGTTCCGTGGCGGCTCAAAACCGCTATGTGCTTGATCCAGATAATGCACCGGAAGATCGATGGTCGACTTCTGCTCCGTGGCGTCTGTTCTGAATCAGCCTTCGGGTCACGACGTACGCCACCCAACTCTATCTCAACTTTCCCCGAATTGGAACTACTCACCATTCCAACAAGTTTCCCTTACGTATAGCCGGCCCTTTGCTTTCTCAGATGGATCTTTACTCTCTCCCGCAGCCGTGTTCCTCCAGAACTGGAACCGCTTGCACTCTATGTTGTTGTTCAGGTACCGCGTATACGTCCGTATCGTTCTGTACCCGCAACTGTCGCAGTCGCAATCGCATTCTCTCCAACCTTCGATGCAGCCATCATGCATACACATTCTCTTCATGTCGCTCACCCACTCGTTTCTCTCGCCGGACTCGGTTTGTACAACCCTTGCTAGCCGACTGACATGCCACGCGCAGTAGAGAGGGGGCAGTTCAACAATCTCGGGTCTGGGAGCACCGTTCACGAACGACAGTGGTATGCATGCCGGACTACTTGACGAAGCGAAGATCTTGGTGGGGTAGATGTTCTTGCAGAGAACGCATCTCAAATGGTCAGGGCTTTCGTGCGGTTGCGCGCGATACCTTTCGATAGCGAAGCGAGCGCAGTTCGTGAGCTTCCTGTCCCTGAGTTTCGGCAGTATTGGGAGTGCGATGTTCAACAGCGGATGCGTGAGCTTTAGCGATAGGATGGCGTCAGGTGGGAGGTAGTCCTGGATCTCGAGGAGAAGCTCAATAGGAAGGTCGAGGAGAGTTGCCATGCGTAGCCACATCCACCGTGCGTGCTCCGTTGTCTTCGTTTAGGTGCTGATAGATCTGAGATACGGTCGTGGCTGTAGGGATGGGTGAGGAAGGAGCTTTAGTTGCGCAACAAAGAGCAAACAAAGATGCATCTGCCCAAATGGGCCCGTGGTCTTGCGTGCGAGGATGCGGTTCTCGCGACTGCTGAAATAGGGAACCTACGACCGGTTGACTCGAAGTAGCACAGAAGTGGCACAGCGCCTTCGCCCGTGAGCAAACACTGCCGGCATTCATCATCTGCGGCAAAACCATGCTGATGTGAGTGAGTCTCCTCGATGGACTGCCGCTCAGAGATGTCTTCATTCTGAATCACACGGGTGGCCCGACGGGAGAATGTGGCTTTGCTGATAGGCTATGTACTGCAACGACAAATCGCAACGAGTGTGAATGGACTGTCCGGGAGGGCGTGTCATGTTCGACCGCGATGCTGAGACAAGGGTGCGCGTGATGGGGAGTATGACATAAATCAAGGAGACCCGTTGGAACGTCTTTTGTCACACTGGGAGCTGTCATTGTGTGTCGCAGATGCAAGAGCGATGTTTTGTGAATAATGAACCCGAAATAGGCGCTTTGATGTTTGATATTTGAGCCTCAGATCGTACCCGGGCAGTGGTTGTAATATGGTTCGACAGTGAGGGTCAGCCCTTCGAAGTAGGGTGCAGGGATTACCAACCAAGGTAGTCACAACCGGCCTAGCGCGGTTTGATGAGCTCAACGGTGAGCGACGGCGGAGGTGAGCCCAACATATATTACATCCAACGCCCGACAAGTTCTGCATTCTGCAATGTGACATCTCCAACGGTGAGATGCCCTGTGCAGTAACATCTCGTACGACATGAGAGAGACTGGACGCTGACACTTCTAGGGCCGCTGTGGCATTGAGACAGGAACATTGACACATGAGCAGACTGCGCAATACGACAGATGCGGAGACCTGCGTGGCAGACTATTGCGGCATCTGATCTGGAAGCTGTGCCGTCTGCGGCGTGCCCGAACGGTTGGCGTCAGCAGCGTTCGCAGTTGTCTGAGCCGTCAACCAGAAGCGCTGCAACCGCAGGCGTGGCGTGCATATCCAACTCCATCCGGCATGAAAGCCGCGCACCATCGCCCTCCAAACATGACTAGATATCGCCCTCCGCATTCCCTTTGAACTCACAGGATCGTCAGATAACACTGCGATTATCAATATCACGATTGCAAATCATCTCGTCTATAGAGATGTGTAATGATGAATGGGGGTGCCACGGGCTTGATAGTGAGCTCAACGCACTCGCGAAATCTCTGCCTCTAGCTTGGCTTCATTGGAATAGCCCGCCGGAGAGCGGCGATTGTCGTCGAGGTGGGCAGCAGTAATCACACTGACAGCCACGACTGCATTCTCCTGCCGAACCAGGACGGCGCCAGCAGCTGCAGGCGCTGGTTGGCGATGGGCGTAGGGCCGGCTGGGAAGAGAGGTGGGGTGTGCAGATGGCCCTCCGCACGCATGCATTCTTTTTCTGAGGGTTTCTGCAGTAGCGTGCAGCAGCAGGGTACAGCTCGTTCTGCGGCTGGGGACGGCGCCCGTGCAGCAGTGCCGCTGCGAAGAAAAGGACGAAGAAAATGCTGCGTGTTTGTTTATGTGTTTATAGCACGATATGAATCCATATCATATCAGATGGAAGACCCACAGGCGCAGGGCCACGCTCCACGTGCACACGGGAAAAGGAGGCGGCGCGATTTTAGGTGATTGAATGTGGTCCTTCGACGGCGAACAAGTCCCGAGCGACGGCTTCGCTAGCTAGGCTTGGTGCGCTGCATACATATCCCGCAGCGCGCGGAGAGGGTTGCAGGCGGCCGGCTTCAACGTCATCTGCAGAGGCTGCCCGCTTGGCCGGCTCCGCGAGATGCCTGGGGGGAGTGCTTGGGCTATATAGAATGGGCGAACGAACGACGGCGAGGCTGCAAAGGGACCCTGGAACAACGGTGGTGAGCGGCGGGAAGCAAGCCTAATTGCGTGCGTCGGCGGTCGTGGGTCCATGCGAAATTTGAGTCTGAGCGCTCGGTCGATATTTAGCTAGGCGGCCCCCTTGACTTCGTGAGCTTGAGTTCCCTCACCAACGCGGCTTTGCCCTGTCCCCGTCCCTCCTCTCGCCCCTCCGTCTCTGCTGCACTCACTCGGCGCTTTCACCGCGAGTGAATAGCTGAGCTGTCGTTCCTTCGTGCGCCCGCGTGCCCGCAGTGAAGTCGAAGTCTCCCGATCCTCGGTAAGCCTCCGTCGGTGAACCGCTCCTCTGCGCGCGCCCGCCCGTGGAAAAACTCTTCGGCCTCACTCGCCCTGCGCCGCCTACCGTGTTGACCTGCTGCACCCACTCCACCCACCGCGCGCCCGTCCATCGCAATTGGTAAACACCTGCTAACGCTGTGAGAAAAGTGCGGCTTCCGCGTCCGGAAAATTTCCTCCCGGGCTCTTTCCTCGGCTTTGATATCGAATAGCCACCGCCAAACCGCCCAACGCCGTCTTGCTCTTCGCCATGGCCTTCTACAACGACCCCTCCGGCGCCTGGCCCGCCCCCGGGCGCCAGCCGTCGTGGGAGCAGCCGCAGCCGCCGTCGCGCTCAGGTACGAGACAGGGACGAACGGGGACTGCGGGCAATAGTAACATGTGTGCAGGCGCAAGCTCAACGGTCAACCGAGAGGAAGCAAATGCCTTCGCATCCCAGTTTGACGGTACGTCAACCACGGAATCGTATACCGGGCGTGGCAGTTGGACACGTTCGGGACAGCGGAACATTGGCTGACGGGTGACTGCAGAGGTCGAGCGCGCCAACGACAACCTCACAAAGAGTGGGGCTGGTAAGGGCTTTGGGATCCCGCCCGCCTACGGACGCCGCGAGTCGATGCCTGTCATGGGTGGCGGTGCCGCGGCGCCAGCTGCACCGCGCCAGTACAACGACTACGGTATGAACCTCAGACACTCGCTGGGACGCGGGAGACTGACACAACCAGACCCGCGCGTGGGCGGCGGACCGCAGCGCCACCACTCCGTGAGCGAGTACGACGGATCGCGATCGCACTCGGCGTCCAACGTCCAGGGCTACTACCAGAACCAGCGCTATGCCCCCCGCCCCAACGACGCCGACCAGATGGCCCAGGCGAAGCGTCGCATGGCCGCCCAGCGTGAGCGTGAGCTGCGCAACTACCATCAGGAGCAGCAATATCACAGAAGTAAGGACTCGGAATCTGGGCAACAATAGAGAAAGGTCGGAGGTTAACTAGGGTAATGCAGATGTTTCTGGGTCCAAGTCCGACCGCTCGATGAGTCCTAATGCGATGAGTGAAGATGAGCGCCGCGAGCTCATTGCCCGCCAGCACCGCGCCCTGTATGGCGATTCCGCATCCCTGTACAATAGCAACAATCCCACCTCAAGCCAGGACGTGCGAGTCTCGGGCGCTGGCCGCGGTCAATCCCCTTTGGCCTTTGATCCGTTCGGCATGCAGGGCTCCAATGCCTCCGGCGAGAGCTCGGTCCAAATGCCCCCGCGAGGTGACAAGGATGCCACCAGTGGCGCACAGGAGGCCCGTGCCAACAACTCCTCCCCGTCCTCGAACCAGGCCCCCAACTTTGGCTTGTTCGACAATGCTCAGCAGGCTAGCCGTACCTCTAACTCGTCCCCCGGCGGATCTCCTCCCCGTCAAGGATCCAAGTCCAACGGCTCTGGTGTTGCTCCCATCGGCACTCGCCCGACTGCCAACCAGGGTCAGCCGGCTGGTGCTCCTCTGGGCAAGCGTGCGACGACTCCCCTTCCGTCGCC
Source organism: Lentithecium fluviatile CBS 122367 (assembly GCA_010405425.1). Taxonomy (NCBI): domain Eukaryota; kingdom Fungi; phylum Ascomycota; class Dothideomycetes; order Pleosporales; family Lentitheciaceae; genus Lentithecium; species Lentithecium fluviatile. Next base: position 1,425,209 of record MU005577.1, on the reverse strand, counting down.
GCTCAGCTACAACTCATATAATGCCAATGAACAGAACAACTCTAATGCCACTACTTCTACCTCCATGAACCCGTCCTCTACGACCACGGACAAGGGTGTCGGCATGTGGAACAAGGGGCCCTGGGGCAATGCACCGTCCCAGGGTGTCCAAGCCTCGGTCTGGGGCTGAACGACAGCTACTTTTTGATACGGCAGTTCGATGCACCATCCGGAGTTTCTGCATTTCAGGTGTCCCGGGCATATCACAGTGATCGGTCTTCCAAATTGGGTGGAGCAGGTATTCTGGGCGGTCGGTGAAAATATCCCTTGGGAGAAACAACATGTTATCGTATGGCGGGCGTGTTTTTTGCATCTGAAGCGCGCGGGATTCTGAAAAGATATACCTTGAACTGGCGGCTATACGGGGTGTTTTCTACGTCGGGCTTTCTAGGAACGGGTAATTTCGGTCGGGACGCAGGCGGGAGTTTTGTGGCATGGTTTCAGCACCTCTTTTCCTAGGCGGCCATTGGGTTTGCGGAGAGGGCGGCTCTTGATTGCAGTCTTTCTCTGGTCGGACTTGGGTGATTCTACCTTTGTAAAACGGACTCGGCCACAGCGGGTGTTAATGGGAAAAGATTTTTGGGTGATCTTGTAAGTTTGACTTACGTGACGAATCATTCAAATGCAGCTGTGCAGTTGGTTCGAAGTGGACTTCATTTTCGTGATTGGAATGACGGACCGGAGTATCTCCAAGGAGGCGGGTTCGGGGAGAGCTACGTGCAACACTTTTCAACCCATCTCCTGCCAGACTGTCAACCACTGCAAAAGTTCAATTATCCGAGGTCCTTGTTTCAAAGCAAACCAGGAAGGAGAGAGTGAACGGCGCAGCACGTGACGTCTGTGCGGCGCAAATTAAGCGAAAGCCCCGGACTTGGCCGTGCCCGCGCTAGCCTTGACCTCCGATCCCAGCTCAACTTTCTAGAAGCGTGGCCTTTAGTACGACTACATCAAACACCCCGATTCACTCCCCTTCGACATCAACCACCCATCACACAGTCTACCCAGCCTTTTTTTGTCGGAATATCGCGTTTGGATCACGATGGTGAGTGCGCGGCTTCTGCATTTGGCGTGCGGTGCCCGTGGGAGAGGGAAGCTTTAGGACAGAGAGATGGGTTGAGCGCATGGCGATGAGGATAGGAGATGCGCGTTTCGATGCCGGTGCGGATGAAGAATTGCGAGAGTGATCTTCCTGCCGGCAATGGCGATCTCGGCGCCGTCTTCTTCCAACTCTCACATCTCTGGTGCCGCAACCACCGCTGCTCAATGCCCTCTTCTCTCTAACTCAACATTCAACTCTACACCCCAGCGACCCAGTCTCATCAAGCTAATACGAAAATCGCAGTCTTCACCACGCGCCACCTCCCCTTCCAACAATGCCCAGGGCTCCACGACGGCGCGCCCGGCGTCCCCGAAGCCCCCGGGCGGCCCTGCGACCGTGATGCGGAGGAAGGCTGCTGCGGACCGCGCTGAGAAGACGGCGAATCAGAGGCCGAGCTCTACGCGGGCTGCTGGCGCCGGTGGGAGCTCGAGCACTATGTTGAGTAAGTTTTATCTCACTTTTGGGATGGGCGGATGGAAGACTGTGATCAAAAAGGAAGGGGATGGAGCACAAGAAGATGCGTGTTGGGTTACTTGGCAAAAACAAGAAGAGTGGACGAACGGGGGGGGACTTGGGATTTATGTTGAAAGATGATTGGATGCTAACTGTATACGTGTTTAGGGCTCTACACCGATGAATCCCCCGGTCTCAAGGTCGATCCCGTTGTGGTCATGACCCTTTCCGTCGTCTTCATCTTCAGCGTCGTTGCTCTTCACGGTACGACAAGCCCCCCTCCTCCCTCTTCTAACAACCACGTTCTAACAATCCGCCCAGTCATCGCCAAGGTCGTGCACCGCTTCTCCGCATAAATTCCCAATCTCTCCCCTTCCGACAGTCTCACTCCTCGATTCTTCTTGGTCGGCGCTCTGCTGCAGCGACACCACACTACATTGCATCCCAACCTCCGACCTCGACCTAACATCTCTTTTCTTCCCTTCCGGCTCTCTGATAGTTAGTGGCTTGGACTGGAAAAGTTTCTCGCGCAGTGGCATTGAGGTGGATGAGATACCTGGATTTATATTTTCAATAGGTGTAGGCTGGGGTATTGGCATGGTGTATTATAGCAGCAATGCGATTGAAAAACTGAAGATTGGATTTTGGTGGTGTGAGTGATGGTGAATGATCCCTTGCAGGACGGGCTATTAGCATCGGACACCGATTCGAACGCAATATCGGAATCGCGATCAAGTGTGACGGGTTTGGTTGGGAAGGGAAATGCATTGTGCACATGAGTGTATGAGGGTAAGTTTGAATTGCAATCTGATGGTTGGGCATTATTTTCTGTGCGGTCATGGAATCTATGGGTGGAAAGGAGTTGGTTGACAAGACTAATTATTACGTCTTAGGCCCGGGCCCGTCGCTCTCGTCCTTGATGTCGACACCGCTCGCTCGAACCACGCCGTCGCTTCGTTCGATATCCTCAAGTTCGATTTCCGTCTCGCTCCCGCTCCTCACCAACCCTTCTACATTCACTTCATTACTATCACTGCCCATCCCCTTCCGTCTATCCTCCTCATCCTCCACCGTACCCTCCCGACACGCCCACGCATCTACATACCGCAATATCTCTCTGTTCCACACGCGGTTCATGATTTTCAACCGGATAGGCACGAGCAGGAGAATTATGATGGGGAACGCCGGACCCGCAATTGTGAGTGTCACTATGAAGATTACGGTCGTGATGATGATTTGCGCGAGCGTGTAGAGATGGATCGGCAAGTACGCCTTCACAGACGGCCGGTGTGGATTATCGTTATTCGGGATGGACGCCGGCAGAGCAGGGAGCTCAGATGCGGGCGTAAGCAGGTGGAATGTACGGTACAGAATAGGATTCACACTGAGGGATTGCTCGCCCATGAAGAGGAAGAGACCCGCGAGGACCGAGGTCGGCGTGAGGCCCAGCACGCGCATCAGCGGCGGCGAGCTAAGTGCGAGGATGCCCGCGGCGTGGAGGAGGTGCGACCAGCGTTGCTCGTAGACGCGGCGGGAGACGCGGTGTTCTGTTGTCTGGGCGCCGGAGGGAGAGTTGAGGGAGAGCGTTTCCTTGTCGTCGTGCATCAGACTTTCTGAATGGAGTGGTGCCTGGGGTAACAACCCGTTCGCCGGCGGGATCCCCAGGATGCCGCAGAGCGCCGTCGTGCTACCCAGCAGCACGATGTCCCAAGCGAAGCCCCCGGGTTTCCGCGTCCCGTAGCGGTTGATGGTGCATATGATGCTCGAAACCTCATGGTTGAAGAAGAACAGCGCCGTGATGATGGCGCTGGGGATCAGTGCCACGAATATCCAGGATGCGGGCAGTTCCCAGAAGCGCACGAAGAAGTGGGTGCGGTTCGGGGACGTGGGCGTGAAGCTATGGTATACGTGCAGGGTTTCTTTGTCGAGTCTGCAAGATCGCCGACGTGCGGGAGCCCGATGAAGATTATGATGGAGATTGCGGCTGCGTACTCGGCAAGGCCCATGCGGATGTAACGGTGGAAGAGGGGTTTCCACTTCTCGGCCGTACTCAACGCGATAGCTACCAAGCATGTGCCCACTGCGCCGATTACGCTGTACAGGAACGCGGCGAAACTCAGACTCTTCTTCGCGCGCTGCAGCTCTTGGATTGCTTTGTGGAAGTAGATGATTGAGTTGAGGAGACTGAAGATCTCGGTGCTGAAGGTGGTGACGTAGCGCATGGTCCAGTCGTGTGCGTTGAAGATGGCGAGGAGGTAGTGCAGCCAGGCGGCGTGGATGAGGGACCAGGCCATGAAGGGGAAGAAGGGGATGTGGAAGGTGGTGGTGCAGAGGGAGTACCTGTTTTCGGAGAAGGGGCCTGTTACGCCGAGGATGGTGAGGGGTTGGATGGAGAATCTGGTCCACCATCAGCTTCATGTCTCGTTCCGGTAACCTTCCATCCCTCCGGCCCCATCCAATGACGCAAAAGGGGTTGAGGATGAGTGAACACCTACAATGAGAATATGACCCCAAACAACCCCGTGCTGAATACTACCTCGATGGTGCCCCAATTCTTCCCCGTCAGATTATACAAATCACTCGCGAACGTGATGCCCGGCAGCAGATTCGTAAAAAACACATACACGGCGCTCGCAAAGATCAACTGGTTGAACACAGTCCAGTCCGAGATGTATCTCTTGGGCAGGTTGCGCAGGTCTTGGCGAAGTAATCGGAAGGGTTGCAGAGTGCCGTAAGGTGCGAATGCAGCCCTCATGCGGGACGGCCATAGGGGTGACATTACTAGTATGCCCGGGAACGGCCCGGGGGTACTAAATGCTGAGGCGCAGGGCGCTGGGTTGTCGCTGTGGAGGAGGAGGCGAGGAATTTTTTCCTCTCCGCAACCTGGGAGGTTTGTGGTATCTACGTTTTTCAAGACTTGGCTCGATCCTTGGCTCGGGCGGATATGCGTTAGGACGATCTTAGAGCAGGTTGTGATGCGCCTGTCATGTCGTGCGTTGTTGACACGCGGTGCGGTGCCTAGAAGATGCGGTGCGGGTGTCGGTCTGGGAAGTATGACGTCAATGGCGTCGAGTCGACTACCGAAATTCTTCACTAAGGACTGTGGAAAGGCGCGGGTGAAACTGTAGATTCGCGATTCCAGATTCGCTCGTTCGTCAACTCGACTCCTGATGACAAAATCAGTAGAGTAGACATATAGTAGGTCGCATAAAAAAATGACAAGAAAATGAGCGAATTTACTCCCTCTCAAAAAACTCGTAAACGCAGTCTGGATAAACAACAGTCCCAGTAACGGATCCGACCAAACCCAAAGGAAGGATCCAACTCGATCTCCCACTCAACTACCCATCAACCCTTCCTTTACATTTCCCAAGCGCCTCCCGAACAATCCGTAAAACCTTCCCAGCACTCCCCACAGAGTTCTGATACCCAGCCCCCGCATGCCCATACTGATGCACCACTACAACCTCCCTCTTCCCCATCCCCTTCCCCTCTACCACAACATCCTCCCCCTCCACCCTCACCCCACCCTTCCTCCCAGGCCTCAACCCCGCCATCTCCCTCAAGACCTCAATCCCCACCTTCCCATCCCCACCCCCATCCTTATCCCTACCCTCATCCCTACCCACCAACCCCCCCTTTCCCATCAACTCCCCACACCTTCCAAGGATATCCGCGGTGACGGTTGCATCGGGCGTACACGACCAATTGTCCTTGTCGTTTGTGCCGCCGAGGAGATATGTATCTGTTCCTGTCACTGTAGTCGTATCTGTAGTTGGATCTGTATTTGGATCTGTACGCGTTGTTGAGGAGTGGTTAGGTGGACGTGGATGTAGACGTGGGACGATATACGTCACGGGACTCGTATCATGCAGTAGAATACGCGGGGTGGAAGGGGCGGGCGTGATGCGTACGAGGAGGGTTTGGCCGCGTATGGGATGGACGTTCTCATCGCCGCAGAGACGCTTAGCGGCTAGGCCGGTGCAATTCACGACCACATGAACCTCCTCATCCCCAACGCCTTCCTCCGCCCCCTCCCCCTTCTCATCCTCTTCTAATACTTCCTCCTCTTCTCCATTTCCCTCCGTCCGACCAGGCGAGCGAGGTATATCACAGGAATGCACGAGCCTAAGCGCCGTGGATATCGCGGAGGATAGGCCGTGCGAGGTCGGTAGTTCCGCTTTTATCGTTTTGGCACCGCGGTGCTTTGCGCGGGTGAGAAGGGCAGTGAGGTAGGTGGACGGGTTTATGGCGATGGAAGAGAATGTGTGGGCGGAATTTGCGGGGTTGGGCATGGGGGAGGAGCGGGAGAGGATAGAGAATTGTTGGACGTGGGGGGTGTACCATGGTCTGGGGGTGGGATGGGGGGAGTTGCTGGGACTGTGTGAGTTGGGGGGTGAGTTAGGAGTAAGAAGGTTGGTGGTGGTGGGAGGGAGGGGCGGACGTACGAGTAGATTGTTAGAGGGACACGCTTGGGGGAATTAGTTTATTTGAGTTTATTGTTGTGGATGCATGCGTGGGGGAACCTTACTCGAATTCCCATTTGCTCGGCTTCTTCTGGAGCCGTGTCGACGATTGATATCCAATGGTTGTAACTTTGAATATTCCATTCACACTGCTCAAGGTCTTTATCTGGGGATGCGTGGGTGCGCCATATTGCTCCGGCCCTGCCGTGCACAAATCGTTAATATTCCCATCTCTCTCCAGCCGACAGGAGCGAAAGGTCAAATATGGGCGATGCAAATGTGTTATACATACCACGGCGATGTATACCCAATATCCTCATCCCCAGGCCAGTGTTTTGCCAGAATCGTAACCTTATACCCAGCATCGAGCAGTGTGTTCGCTGTCTGGAGACCGATTACTCCCGCGCTGCTTACCATTAGCTACTTTCAGACTCTTTCTGGATTTGGAGGTCTTGGACGTACCCGATGATGAGGATATGTGCCATTGGTGCTTTTATTGCTACGACGGCCGGACGATGTGCGGATAAGAAGATGGGAGGGTGATGTATAAGATGACTGGAACGTGGAGGGGCGGAAAGATGGATAGATGGATGGATGGAGGTGCGGTCGTATTTCGTGTTGGCTAACGCGATGGGGTAGGTATCTGCAACCTCGACACCAACTCTCGTAAAGAAAGCTACCAGCATCGGAATAACGCAATCGGACCTCCTTATTCCGAGGTACACTGTAACCACCATGAAAAACATCAAAGCCACTTTTTCCCAGCTACCCCAAATTGAAGTCAAAAGAATAAAGTGGTAAGAAAGATTATCAGAAAAGTGGAAGAACAGGGCAGGTTATACATGGTGCGAAAAGCTTCTATCCCTTAACGCCATGCAATGCAACATGGATATCCCGTCCAAATATCGTACATTTACCATTACATATGATACAATTAGATCAACGCCTCGCCTCTGAACATGGCATCCCTAACCTCCTTCACAACATCCGCTCGATCACCAGGTCCAACCAGCACGACACCCCTCCCTCTCCTGCCCATGCGCCCGGTACGTCCGAGACGATGGATGAAGTCGATAGTCGTGTGAGGTACATCGTAAAGAATGACGTGTCGGACAGATACAGTGTCGATACCACGGGAGCCCAGATCTGTAGTCACCATGACCTTGGTGTTTGGTAGGGATCTCTTGTTGCTGCCGGGTTTCCCTGCTTCTTCTTTCTTCGCCTCTTCGCCCTGTTTGGGCTCTCTGACCTTTTCGGTGCCTGTGAATGAGGCGAGGGTCTTTGCTTGGCGGGAGGGTTCGGTGTCGCGATGGAAGGCGATTGCGTCGATGCCCTTTTTGACAAGGTATTGCGCTACTTCCTCCGTGTCTTCCCGCTCGTTTACGAATACCAGAATTCGTTTGGTTGGTACAGCTTCTTTGCCTTCTGCCGGATCGTACTCCGCAGCCGCCTTGCCGATCTGCCAGATTGTGTCTGCGCAAGCCAACAGCTTGTTGCCTCGATACGGGTCCTTATTCACATCAATGACGCCGAGTTGAACTCTTCGTGGGATGGCGTGTAGGTTCGGCGTGACCAGGCGGTTCATATCGGGGAACTTGTCTGCTAGGTATTTGTCCAGGTACTTTGGAATAGTGGCAGAACACAGGACGAGCTTTTTCAGAGATGGTGTAGCTCGATCGATGATCTCCATAGTGCTAGGTTTGAAAGAGCGATCGAACAGCGAGTCGGCTTCATCGGCGATCAGATGGGTGACGCGTGCAAGGATGTTGGGGTTGCTTTCGGCGATGCTGGCGAGGAGAGGCGGGGTGCTGATCACGATGTCGACGCCGTGCTCATTGAAGAGGCGATTCCGGATGACGGTGGCGGTGTTCTTTGCTGATATGGGTGCGGCACGAAATTTGACGGTGTGCGAGAGCGACTTGGCGACCGCTCCGACCTGGGCGACAAGCTCGGCGGAGGGAACGAGGATGACAGCGCGGGGTCTCGCAGGGTCGACGGCTTTGTTGAGCTCGGGGCTTTCCACAGAAAAAATGTCGTCCCTTTGCCCATTTTCCTTCGCGGCAGCAGTGTCGGCGGCCTCCTTGCGCGCCTCCTCCTCCTTGTCCCGCATCTCCTCACGCTTGATGGCATCGATGACAGGAAGCAGATATGCCAGCGTCTTGCCCGAGCCGGTCTCCGCAGCCAACAGGAAAGACTCCGGACCAGACTTCTTCGTCGGGTTCCTTGTCCGCCCACTCTTTGTCATTCCAAGAAGCGCGGGTATGGCTACTGCTTGCGCAGGCGTCGGATGTCTGTACTCCAGATCGGGCAGCGCATCCTTGATCGCACTCTGCACGCTCTCCATCAACGGGAGGGCCTGGAACGAGTCTATCTCCTCAATCTTCTTTTTGATGGCGGATCTGTTGCCGTAGGGGATCTCGTGCAGGGTCTTCTGCATCTTCAGCGCGTGGAACGGTTCCTCCCCGGACCGTCGGGTATCGCGTTCGCGTCTCCGGCCTTCTGACGCGTTCGATGGCCCGCGTCTTGTTTCTCCCCTTTGTGGTGGTATCGAATTCGTCTTGGTGCGGTTCAGGTACGAGAAGGGCTCACGCTTCTTCCTCACCGGCCTCTCGTCTGATGCGGGACGAGCTGGCCGCGCGACGCTGTCCGACAGCACCATGCGAGAGGGGCGGGGCTTGTCGCGACCTCCCCGGGGGGGTCCTCCCCGCAGTCTCGAGGAAGCGGTGGCAGCATATCGGGCAGCTCGGTCGCGCTGTATCTGGGCGTAGAGACGTGTTTGTTGGAACTGAGGACGGAAGGAGGGTGAGAGCCGGGCCTGGGAGCGCACTTCGCAGAACGGGCAGGACCGCGCAAACGGGCGTAGCATTATTAGACGAAAAGAGAGACAATGGCCAGATGACGGTTAGGAGTGCGCATCGCAGAAGCATGACGAATTCGCGAAATTTTGGCGCCCTCCGATCCCGAGCGTAGCGGCCAATCAGCGCGGGGGCGCCCGGCCGCCGACGCGGTTTCCCTGACAACGTCTGCAACCAGGGCTCATGCTAGCTGTGTTGATTCGCAACTGATCTCCGCGACCATTAGTCGCAGCACATATCCTCTTCTCCCTCCCATCATCAACCACCAAACAAGCAGCGCCTGCGCTCGGTTCGACGTTCACTTCTGCTCCCATATTTAATCAGCGCGCATCCATACCCCCAAGCGCAACTCCTCGAGGGAGCGCGCCATTCTTCGCCAGCATTCCTCGCCAACGCACAGCGCCTGCCCGCATCGCGTGTGGTCGCCGCCAACATGTCTCGCAATGAAGCGGTACGTCTGATCTCTTACTATCCCAATTGACTGCGCAATGAGCGGTGCAGTTGTGTAGTCGTGCAGTCGTGCAGTCGTGCATAAGATCCGGTGTTGACGGCCGCAGGTGTCGCCACTGCGCATCAACAAAACACCGACTGCCTCGCCCACCAAGGGCAGCGGCATGTCGCGTCCGCTCTCCGAGATCGGTTCCACAGAGCGCAGGAGGAACTCTCCGAGCTTCAATCAGACAACCAGGGTCAGTCGAACTACGTTCCTGCGCCCCGCTGCCAGGACATCGCTAACGTGGCCCAGAAGACATTGTTAACCAAAGAGTCCTCGCCCTACGACTCGTCTCCATTTACAAATAGCCCGCGTTTGTTTTGGAAGGAGCAGACCGTCTCGCCCAAGAGCCGCTTTGGATCTGAGAACGAGTACGAGCGCGAGGATTCGCTGTCGCTGTCGCCCAAGCGCAACTCCATCGAGAACCTGAAGAAGGCGTCCCGTGTCAAAAACAGCAACATGTTTGCCCGCGAGCAGAAGAACGAGTACGATCCCACCTCTGTCCAGCCGCCCCAGCGACCCCTCGCAGCCGGCCGCCCGTTGAGCACCCAGGTCCAAGGCAATGCCTTTGGCGGCAGCGGCCTGACAGGGTTGCGCCAGCAGAACGAGGAGCACCGCCGAGGCCACCGTCGCGGCGAGAGTCTGAGCAAGATTCCTACGCTGAGCCCCTCCAAGACGTCACCTGCCAAATTGCCCACTCAAGCCGACTTCGATGCAAAGGACATGACTTCTCCCGGTCGCATGTCTCCGACCAAGTCATCCCTCGCCTATCCAGGGCGATTCAACTCGACAGAGTACAACCCAGACTCCAGCATGTGGTCTGAGGACGATGAGCACAAGCACCAGACGCCGCGCCCATTGCGTCGCCATGCAAAGAGCGTGACCTTCGACGCTGCCCCCCCCACCATCAACGAGTACGAGATGGTCACACCCGATCCTTCTTCAGTCGCATCTGGATCACGACAGGGAAGCTACGAGTCAGACGAAGAGGAGCTGAGCTTCGACCAGGACGACAGCTTCGACGCATCGCTTGAGGACACAGACAAAACTCCGGTGGTTCTTCCTGAGGATTGGCGCCACATGAGCCCAGAGGCTGCCAACGCTTCGCTCGCCGATACATATGATGATGTTTTTGACGCACGGGACAACAGCCCTATGCCGACTGCGCACCCTGGTAGCGCTGCAAAGGCCAACGGCTCGCGCCACGGTTCCACCGCTTCGGATGGTGAATCCCGCCCGCTGCCTCCTCTGCCTGGTATGATGGAACCGCAGGATGAGAACCGCAGGCGCGACTCCAGCGCTGGACTCTCGGCTGCGGCGGAACGTGCGAGTGGGCGTAGGTCGCTTCCTCAGCTTCCCCAGGCTGCGGGCATCTCCAAGGCCGATCTCTTGAACATGCGCGAGGGGTCCATGTCCCTGGAAGACAGGCTGCGACTGTTGAACTTTGACGAGGAGCGCGACACTAGCACTCCGACGCAGGAGAGCCATGACAAGAAGAGCGAGCTGGGTTTCGGCGTTCAAGTTGAGGTTGCCGAACTCGATGAGGTGACCTTGTCCGACATTGGAGCTGAGACGCCCAAGATGCCGCGCATCTCTCGCGAGTCGATCCTCCGCAAGGTCAAGAGCCGCAACTTTGACGAGCGCGAAAGCTTCAGCTACAGCTACAACTACGATGCGGAGTCGAGCCCCGAGCGAAGCTACGGCGATCTTGCGGACTTGGACCCCGACGTTCCTATCCCCTCGCGAGAATGTTCCTCCAACTTCGACGAGCACCCAGCTCCAACGTCAGAGGAAGCTGACAGCGTGATTGATGCCTATTCCTTTGCCGAGACGACCGAGATGTACACCGAGGTCTCGCAAATGGAAGACTACGAGCGCGAAACTTCAGTCATCCACCACCAGATCAAGACGGAGATCCGCGAGGACGACGAAGCCAGCCAATACTCGCCGCAGCCAGAGGAGCAGCCCACATCGCAGAGCACCATCGAATCCTCAGGGCCGCCAACGCCAACTGCAGTAGACTCTGCACCTACCATGGAGGACAAGGAGGCGCGCCGAAAGGAGCTCTTTGCATCCTTCGATGACAAGGAGATGGATCTGCGCCTGGATCCGCTCAAGTCCTCATTCCAGACTGCAGCCAGCCCGCTTGACACTGCACCCAAGATCGATGCCATGCGCCAGTTCTTGCGACGTCCGCAAACGCCAGAAGCAGACGATGGGGCTGAAGATGAAGAGCCTGGGACCCCCGATTCCGTCATCAGACACCCAGTCGTCATCTCACCTCCCGAAAGCGAAGCTTCTAGTGTTCCCGAAGTCGAGGCGACCATCAAGGGGGCCGGCGGAAGGCTCAAGACTCGACCATCGCTCATTCCCGCTGACATTGACATGGCTGCCACTCGCCGTCAAGTGAGTGGTGAGCACCCTCCGCCAGTCCCAGAGAGGAGTCCTAAGCGCCAGTCGCTCAGCCTCGACATCAGTCATATCGAAGAGGAGGATTCTCAGATGAGCCTTTCCAACAAGCTGCTCGACTTGGACATTGGGGATGATTCCAATGATCTCAGCTTTGGCTTGGATAGGGAGTTTGACAACATCATTGAAGCACAGAAGGTAGACAGCCTTTTTCCTTTACCTTCCTTTGCCCGATTCCCGGCTTCCAGTGTTGCCCGGCAAGATGTACCAAGCCCCAGCACGACTGGTGAAGACTCAGTTTGTAGGTACACTCCAGCTAACAACAATTTCCGCCAACAGAAGGGATATCTCATGCGACAAAACACCAAGGTTGTAGTCGCTAGTAGCCGACAATTTAGCGATGAGAAGCCGCCAGCAGATTCCCAGGACACTTCCGACAAAGGTCCCGAGAGGACCTCAAGGTCCGCAAACAGCAGCCCGCGCAAGACGAGCGCAGAACGCAAGCCTGCTTGGACGACTGAGCCTTGGAATGGTAAGATGCGACGCCGGAGCATTCGAACTACATCTGGTGCCCGACGTGCTGCTGCTGCTGGCCCGGTGCCTCCAATGCCCGGCCAGGAGTCGGCAGTTGCGGGTGGACTTGACTCTGTTGCTGAGGGAGAAATGGATGAGTTCGAAGAGGGACAGGAGCGAGGCCGTCTGTTCGTGAAGGTTGTTGGTGTGAAGGATCTTGACCTTCCTTTGCCAAAGAGTAAGCTGCCCGCCAAAGCCTGGACAAAGCCATTCGCTAACATGTGTTCACAGCTGAGCGCACGTGGTTCCAACTCACGCTTGATAATGGATTGCACTGTGTAACTACGTCGTGGTTGGAACTTGGCCATTCCGCTCCGATTGGTCAAGAATTTGAGCTCGTCGTGCTTGACGATCTTGAGTTCCAGCTCACCCTCCAGACCAAGCTTGAGCCTCCAGCCCTGCCTACCGTCACAGCTGCGCCTGTGAAAGCAGTCAATCACAAGAAGTCACATTCTGCTTTCCGCAACCTTCTTTCTTCGCCGAAAAAGCGCAAGGAGCAGGAGCGCAAGCAGCAGGAGGAGGCTCAGCGCCAGGCGCTTCAGGAGCAGCAAGAAGCGCAGGCGAAGCGTGCCCACCAGGCTACGGCATGGGACCTGCTTCACGACTTGGTTGGTCCCGATGGCTCGTTTGCTCGTGCTTATGTGTGCCTCAACAACCACGAAAATCAGGCTTATGGCCGGCCCCTCAACGTCGACATTCCCTGCTTCAACGAGTGGGCCGTTGATGACAGCGGCGCAAGCAGTGTCAAGAGCAAGCGTGGCGGTGTGGTCCGTCGCCCTCCTTATCGCGTTGGCAAGCTGGCGCTTCAGCTTCTCTATGTTCCCAAGCCCAAAGATGCAAAGGATGAAGATATGCCGAAGAGCATGAACGCTTGCATCCGCGAGCTGCGAGAGGCCGAGCAAGTCAAGGACATCTTCTATGAGGGCCATCTAAGCCAGCAGGGAGGCGACTGCCCTGTAAGCATCATCACTCCAATATCAGACCCCAATGCTGACTCTTCTCCAGTACTGGCGCCGACGCTTCTTCCGGCTTGAAGGGCCCAAGCTCACGGCATTCCACGAGACCACCCGCCAACCCCGTGCGACAATCAATCTCGCCAAAGCCTCCAAGCTCATCGACGACAAGTCTGCCCTCAAGCAGCCAGCTACCACCAAGAGCGGCGGTCGTCGTAAGTCTGCCTTTGCGGAGGAAGAAGAGGGCTACATGTTTGTTGAAGAAGGTTTCCGCATCCGTTTCGCCAACGGTGAGGTCATTGATTTTTACGCCGACAGCACGGAGGAGAAGGAAGGGTGGATGAAGGTCCTCTCTGAGACCGTCGGCAATGACGCTAGCACCGGCCGTGGCTGGGCCAGCATGGTACTGGACAAAGAGCGCAAGGAGAAGATGCGAGCTCAGTCTTTGCAGCGGCCTCCGCCTGCGCAACAATATTCACAGTCCCGTGCGCTACGGGAGAGCATGCAGGCCAATGGCCGACAACAACGGCCTCGCTCTCACGAGGGTCTTGGTAGCCAGTCGGTGCCCTCGAGCCCTGTCAAGTCGCAGCACGGCCACTCGCGCACGAAGAGCCATGCTCCAGTTATGCCACCTCCGCCGATCGAGAAGGATGCGCGACATAAGGCGTCCACCGCCCCCCGGCAAAAGGACGGTGTGAGTGCAAAGGCAAATCGCAGGGATCAGGTTCGATCGATGATTTTCTAAGCCTCTCATTCCACTACATTCTTATGTTGACCACCCATTCGCCCTTCGGATACCTGCCATCCTTGGGACCTTTCGCTTGAATCTATTGGCTTACGCTTTCTTTGAGTCGTAGATTCACTTTCTGCCTTTTCCGATTGCGATGCCGATGCCGAAGAGGTTGAAATTCGACTTTGGGTCCATCAGGAATACGCTGAGGAGGAGAGGTGCTGTGCGCTGATCCGACTGATGGCGTGGCAAAGGGGAATTGAATCTGGTTTTGTCGCTGTAAAAATATCTATTCCGCTTCAACACGCCACGCGAGGCATATCTCCTTTCTCAGAGCGTGGGTATGGGGGCAGAAGAGAGGAGGATGTTGCTCTATTCTTGTTCAAGTTTTTTCGTTTCTTGTTTACTGCTTTGGGAATTGGGAGTTGGGTGGTGGGTGTCGTTGGCGTCCTGGCTGGCATTGGTACGAAGACGCTTAATGAATTGTGGATGAGTATGAGGTAGTAGGAGTAGGTGTAGGCGTCGTAGTTGGGAACTTTCATGGGTATACTTCCAAAGTTTTTCAAAGCTGAGGTGTGAAGTGCACTTGGGAGCCTTGAAACGTGATGTGGTACGGACGTTGTCGTACAGCTCAGGTGCTTACGTTACTCTCGGGTATCTGTGGTGTGGATGAGGCATGGTCACGATCGCCTCCCGCACCCGCACCCGCGCCGCTCACCAAGCGGTTTGTCATTACTTGGAAATGATGGCGGCTCGTGACGATGCTGTGGCCATGTTGGGCGAGGTGTTTGTTCCGATATACATGGGGTGTGTTCACGCTGTTGTTCGGCATGGTTGTTTCCGCTCCGCTGTACGACCACATCACTGGGAGCAAACAATGCGACCAAGAACAAGCTGTAAGCCGCACACAAACTGCAGACCCAATGCTAGTCCTTACTGCTTGCCTTCTCACTCCACTTTTCTTTTCCTCTTTCTCTGCTTACAGTCGTTTCATTTCCTTGCCTTTCATCATCCGCATCCGCAACATCACTCCTTCGACTCAAGTCGTCATCGACGAATTTTGCATCTTCTACCGTCTCAATCCCAGCCCCAACTCCCATCGTGCGTCTTTTCCACGCTCTCACCCGAGGGGATATAACGTATAATGGGCACAACCCTTTCCCACCCCCCACCACTCATCGAAATCAGCGGGCCTCGCAACAAAGTCCTCGTACCAGCCGGCACATCGTTCAGCGTAAACCCGCCTATACCGCCGATATACCACCGCGTGCTCGAGCCTTATTTAGGCGACTACTTCCCTCGAGGACGACCTCGGGACCGCGAAAGAGGAAGGCAAAGGGATACATACAGGGAGAGGGAGAGATACAGAGGAAGAGATAGGCGAAGGAGACCGCTCACGGAAGACGACACGGTTACAAGCAGCGAAATGAGTTTTGGCGACGGACCGCCAATGCAGGGGAGGCGCGGAACGCGTCGTGGGCCCGATGGAGGCGGGAGGATGCACATGGGTATGCCGATGACCATGCGACGTGGTCCTCCGAGGCGTCCCTCCCGTCCGCCTCCAAACGCTTATATGATGGATCCAAGCGATCCCCGCGCGCGCTCCGCGCCTGATCTACCCATGGGATACGCATATCCCGGTGCTGGGCCACGAGGACCCCTTCGAAGGGGCATGAGTCCGAATCTAGTACGCGGCATGGATGGAGGCGATATGGGTCGTTCCGCCGATATGGGAGGAAATCCGTATGCGTTCCAGACCGGACGCGTGCCTACACCAGGCATGGGCCGGACACACACGCCACTCGCGATGCCGCAGCAAGGAAGAAGACCAGTCAGACCGCCGGGCTTGAACGATATTCCTATGGGCGCGTACGCGGCTGGTACTCCCCATTCCCCACCTCATCTCCCCGCACGCGCAAACACGGAGCCACCGACGAGCTCGCGGCTGAATCGACGGCAGGGCCCGGGCAAGAAAGTCGGGCCTTCGGGACAGGAGTGGATCCAAGGCGATCCGTTCTTGGACGCATGTACGTGTACCACGAACTGCACATGTCGGAAGGGCCAACGCGTATTGTATCGCTCGCAGGCGCAGGACGGCGACGGTGAAGGGAATGGGAAGAATGGGTGGGGCGAGATAAGGTATGTGTTGAAAGATGATTTGGGCAGGGACTGTGGGGATCATGAGAAGTGTCGGGGACATGAGAACTTTGATGAGTCGGATGACGGGAAGAAGGGGAGGAGGAAAGGGAAGGGGAAAGGGAAGGGGAAGAAGGGGGTTAGGGAGAGGGATGGAGAGAGTGAGGGGTTTCGGGACGAATTGAGGGAGTGCTTGAAGGGTATTCAGGATGATCTTGCTGGCATCAAACTTAAAGATCGAAATACCGGCCCCCCGCCCCCCTTTTCTGGTATGTCCCCTCACGGCCCACATCCGGGGATGATGGAGGGCATGGG
>MU005577.1:1397525-1407933 GCA_010405425.1 Lentithecium fluviatile CBS 122367 | reverse complement strand
GGGGGATGCGGGCTAGGGTTGAGGATGGGGAGGATGAGTGTTGAGGGGATTGAGGTGATTAGGGCCTCCAGGACTTGTTGAGATAATGTGGGAAATTCATTCAGGTATTGAAGGTTGCGATGTTGAGTGGATTGAGGTGGTGGAATGGGTAGGGATATTAGGGGGAGAAGGGGATGGATGTGCAAAGGTAGAAATGGTGGATAATTATTAGCCTGCGCGGAAGAACTCGGCGGTTTCTGGCATTTGGTTTTGCTAGTGAAAAAGCGCGCGTGCTGATTGGCTGCATGTACACCTTCGCGACATTTTCGGTACGTAGTTGAGGCGGGTGTTAGGATCGGCTTACAACACGCTCCGTACGTTCAGGTGGGCACCTGAGCATGTGGGAGAAAGTAATCGAGTGAGAGATCGAGCAGCAACCTGGCTGGATCAATTGAAGACAACGTATGACTAACATTACGTGAACAGTTGGCCATGTGATCATGAAGGATACCTGAGCACATGTGCAGCAGGCGAATGGGCTGCGCTGTATTGTGGTACATGCTGTAATTGTTGATTGGGTGTTTATTCCTGCACTCATTGGATATGTACATAATAAACATGTCGGAGTAGGGGTTTCAAGCCATTGTGGTTCATGCTTGGTTTGGAGCAATCCAATATTGGTTCACTAGGATATTTCAACTTCGATTCTAGTTTACACTTTAAATACACCCGCAGTGTACTGTGTACGCCATACCACTACAAAAAGCCTACACGGCGTGGTAGAGTGTATGAAACGTCAAAATACCATCGTGTCATATTATTGCGGCAAAACCCCCGAGACATGCATGGAACGAACATACGGAACACTCGAACTGCCGTGCGGCAGAGAACATGCCAGACGCGCAGCATCGCGGAATAGAGTAGCCATGAAATGCAATGTTTCAATGCTTAGCGGTTAGCTAGCGATAATTTGGGCAATGTTGGTTGCGCTCACTTCAGATCAGGAGCTTCGGCCTGTTCGACGAATTTCGAGCATCGGCAATCTTGGCACCTAAGTAAACTAATCCTCGAGAGTTGTGGATACAAGATCGTGCGGAGATCTTTTCGCATTTTCTTTGGGGATCGTTTGAAGACAGTAGGACTGCGTATTTACTATTTATTAAATGTACATACCATAGGTATTCATATTTCGCTCGACCGAGGCACAGACTATGCGAGCTGTCTGGAACAGTGCCCAGCGCTTGGTTGTAGGCGCTACGCCGTGGTCTCAGCCGAGAAGCTGGGGATGGAGCTTTGCGGCGGGGTTTGCTATGTTTGACGTTTGCTGTGGTGGGGAGTGGGGGCTGACGCGGTTCTCTGTTAGCCGCCTTGCCACCCATAGAACGCCTTACTGGGCGATAGCCGCCGCGACGTTTCAAATATGTGTTCTAAGATCATTTCCGGTATGATAGGTGTACGGTACTCTATCGGGCCATTTCAGCCTCGGGACGTTGCAGCTGTTTTCCTACTTCTCAACATCCAACACGCTCGGGCCAAGTAATGAGGTGATATAATCACTTCGATATGCACTGAGCCTCAGCGGTGTGTGAAAGTCTCCTTGATTTCTTTCCCATCCCATCCTGTTTGCTCTTTGTCGCAGCGGCGTGAGAAGTCTTCGTGGTCTATTTCCGTGCTCCAGGGCGTCCGGAAGCCTCTCTTCCCTCTCCAAACTGAACAACATGTCTTGAGCTTCAGAAGCGTAGGATTATCTTAATACCCCCTCCAACATATCGTGTTCCGTGCCTCAGAGGCGTGCGAATGCCTCTCTCCGTGCTCTAAATTTGACATGCTCTGAGCCTCGGATGCACGTTAACGCTTCTTTGCTTTCTCCGAATCTGACACTAGGCTACATGTCCTTGGTTTCTCGATAATCAGTGGTAGGCATGACTGTGGAAGATGGGTATACATTAGAATCATGCCTCCGCGTAGAGAAGACAATACCAACAGCTATTCATTTCTCAAACAATCCCAAACATCGATGTTACGATGCGACAATCCTTTTTGTTCCTACTTTTTCTCCTTGGGAGCTTGACTCCCCCATGTTCATCTTAGAGTGCTGAGACTGCACAACCACTAGGTGTCAAAGGCAACACCGACCCGAACATCACGAGTGTGCTCATCAGCTACTGGTCTGACTATGCGTGCGCTATTTACAGCGACAACAGCGAGCAGAACATCAAGGAACAGTGTAGAGAAGCTTGTTTCCCCGGCGCATTACCTCCGATGTGCCTGCCGGCTCAATTGTCGAAAGCTCGCAGACATGCTGGCTCAGTGGCCGCGAATCTGACGCTCGCACGGGAGTTGCACTCACGGAGGAGCAATTGAAGCAGAATCCTAGACCTAGTAAGCATCTCCCCGGATACGTCCATCACGCCTTGATTAACAAAAGTCTTAGTGAGAACGATGACAACAGGCTATTGCACCTGCAATGATCCCATTATCAACTTCGTGGGAGACTTTTTCGTCAAGTCTGTCGTCGAGATGGGAAAGGTTCTTGAGAAGGTCATGTGTCCTACACTGATGGCGTTGGATCTTGTCGTAGAGGTTGGATCCGCAGCAATACCTGGGGTTGGCAAGGCCACCACTGTTGGAATGAGTATGTCCTGATCTAATATGTTACAAGCCCCACATATGACAAAATTAATGACCAGAACAGGAACTGGAGTTAAAACGGCAAAGATGTTCAAAATGTCTATGACGCTCAGGATGCAGCAATGGAGTGGGCAAGCATGGTAAGCAAAACATCCGAACACTACCGGATACATGGAGCAGTCCAGCTAATTATCATGGTGTATTGAAGCTTGTGGACCAAGGCTTTGGGTTGGCTAGTGAAGCAGGCTGTGAAAATTCTTTCTCATTCTCCAGGGCAGACCTCGCGAAAAGGATCTTGGATTTTGCAGATGCCCCCGATGAGCTTGTCCCCGGAATCAATTACGATGAGATGCCTTGCGCTAGAGTGAAGAAGGCATCCAAGAAGTGCAAAGAGAAGAATGGCGAATCCGACAACGATAGCACTCCATCGAAGACTAAAGACAATAACCAACCAACCCAAACCAACAACCAACCGAGCAAGACCAGTGACCAACCGACAAAGACCAGCGACCAACCAAGCAGGACCAGAAGCCAGTCATCATCTATAACGCCGAGTATGGTAGCCACGGCAAAGGTTGATTGCGCGGCGATCGGAAGGAATGATATGGAAGTTTTGTCGGAAGAAAACCCCAGCATTTACGGAGACTTGCCAGAAAAACGAGCCGTAGGAACAGCACTCCAAAGCCGCCATCTCGAAGTCCGGACCCTCAATCAAAAAAAGGGGCAAGCTTGCAATCACGACTTTCGAGCAAAGAGTATCCAACTGCTTCGGATGAGCTCATGGTACGTCAAGCCTGTACTTGAAGGAGTGATCTGTGTATCTAGTCTAGCAGCATCAGTGACTGATATAGACTACAGCGAGGGAAGACTGCCAATGGATTCAACGAAATGAATGACTGCAGCGATTACGGCTTTGGTGAACAGAAGATTACCGGGACTAAAGACTATGATACCGAACATGTTCTCGAATGGTCAATGGTAACACTTTTGAAACGGCTTCCCTGGTTCACTCCAGCTAACTGTTTCTCCATCTTGCAGGTATGGAATTTCTTTGATACCATAAATCTTCATGCCGACTTCAAGTCCGGATTCAACCATCCGGATCCTGACGAGAAACAAGAAAACAAACTCGACTTCTGCCACTACTGGTTTGTAAGCCAATGCTATAATTCAACCAGAAGCTTGGGCAATTTCCTGATTGTACCGCCACATTAGGTATCATGGGATTGGCCAGCTAGAGACGTGATTCCGAATCCTGATCCCAGCGCCCTAGCCACAGCTCCGGGTTCAAGTCCGCTCACGCAAACTCCTTTTCAGTGGCCTAATGAAGCATATCCTTTTATTGAGTCTAAGAAAGGGAGGAGAGCGCACGATAACGAGTTCGTCCTGCTGCAAAAAAGAATAAATAGCGAGGCGAAGAAAGCTGTAAGTCTACAATATCACATCGATTGAGCTTTCGGAAATGACAGATCCAAACGGATGTTTTCAATCAAACCCGACCAAGCAATCTACTCTGAAACTGACATGGGTGACTTAATCAAACGGAAAAGCGTGGTGAAATGTCGCGACAGGAAAGTAGAAGGGCTAATCAAAGTTTGGTGAGCCTCTTGCACAACCAAGGATCGCTATCCAGAGACTGAGGATTGTGGTTGGAGCATTCCTATACATGAAAGAGAAGAAGGTCAACGACAATTTAGTTGACCAGGTGGATCGCATTGGTGCTCAGCTGGAAATCCTCGAGAACGCGCTCGCGAAAAAGCCAAGGACCGTTGAAAGGGAAGAAGCCGAGCCGGATCAGAATGGCGTATACTGGAAAAGGATTGTGACCTTCAAAAATTGGACGCCCCTGAAGCTTAAAGAGATGTGGTTCGCATATATGGATGGTATCTATAAGAATGCAAACGTCAAAACCACAGCTTTCATGGATGCCAATCTTGCGAAATTGAAGACCGAGTATAGCGATCAGAAGTTGATTAAACAGGAGCAAGTTGAGAAGGAGAAAGACAACAAGAAAAAGGAAGAGTTGGCATCAGAGAAGAAGCTGCGGGACGACATGAAGGGTTACATCGCCAAGCTCGAAGAGCACTGTGACAAGTCAAAGAATTGGCCCAAGCCGTAGTGGAATTCCTAGCTGGTATCTAAGCGATAACGTCCAACCGCACTCACTCATTTTTTTTGGTTGGCGTTTGCATGGGCATTGTTTCATGAATTTGTATTAGGTTAGATATCGGGGTATCGCGTCGCTTCGCAGAGTTTTTTCTCGTATGTATGTATAGATTCATTTCTTTTGCTCCACCAAGTCACTGACACTATGCCAGCTTCCAGCGAGCGATACAATGCAGTCAAAGTGTTAGTTTTATTTAACAGAGACCTAAAGTTTTATGCGTTGTCCGACACTTGGCGCAAGTTTGCGAGTACATTGGAAGCGTGGAGTGGGCCCTTTCAAACGTTGCTTAATCCCTAACCACAGAGTTGCCAACAATTTATCAGGATTAATTTTAAAGCCGTAATTAATTTAATTAATACTTAGAGGCCTTAGAAACTTAATTAATTAATAGATTAATTATAAAATTGCTTAAAGATAATATTTATAAGTAGGGAGCTATATAGGCTTATCCTACTATAATACCTTATAGATCTCCTATATCTTAAGCTCTAAGAGCTCTACTATGTTCTCTCTAGCTAGGGTCTTTAGGGCTAGAAAGAACCTAGCTCTTAGCTAGCTCTATATACATATAATTATAGAGAGTAATTAAGAGCTTATTTTTTAATATTTTAGCTCTATTATATTACTAACCTTAGAGAATACTCTCTTATAGTAGTAAGAGAATGCTAGGATTAATAAGAGATTAATAGTAAACTAAGAAAGGTAGAGATAAGTATTCTAAAGAGATAGCTAGTACCTAATAGAATCTATATAGTATATATAGTCCTTAGAGACGTTTAGTTTATTATACTACTAGTAATTAAATTTATTAGTACTATTAATAAGAGGAGCTATAGTAGTAGCTCTTAGAGGCTTAATATATAACTTAGTATAGTTATTAATATTATTAACGCGTTTTACGCGTTTACGTAGAGGAGAGTTAATAGAGTAAGTAGGCTCTAATTTATACTTAGCCTAGAGCTCTTAGAACTACCTATTAGCTTTATTAAGCTAGTATTTATACTCTTCTAACTATAAGTTTATAAAGTAGTACTTATAATATAAATAGAGAACTATAGAGGCGTAATAAATAGATAAGTTCTTAAGTAGCGTGTAGTACTTTAAGAGCTTTATATAAGCTACTATTATATTAATTTTTAAGTAATTCTTAAGTGCGTTAGGTATATTAAAATTAACGCCTATAAAGCTCTTAGTAAGCTGCTTAAACTAAGCTAGAAAATACTTAAATATAGGATATACCTTATAAATTACTCTAAAACAGCTAGAGTTACTACAGCCTTTAAGTCTCTTTATAGCCTTCTTTAATAGCTAGAGAACTTTAATATATTAATTAATTATAGCCTAGTTAGTAGTACTAAGGCTTTTAGTATAAGCTCTAGCGTTAACTAGAGCCTTACTAAGCGCGTAAGCGAAGAACTTATCTCTTAACGCTCTCTTAAGTCTATAATTAAGAAGGGTATTAATTAGGTAGTAGAGAAAAACTACTCTTTCTATAAAATTAAAGTAGCTATTCTAGCGCGTAATAATAGGCTTAATAGGTTCTAGAAGCTGCGTAGGCTCTTCTACCTTACGCGTTAAGCGTTAAAACTTATAGAAAAGGTTATACTACTAAGGCGTTAATATTAAGTATATAACGTTAATAAGAACTCTAATAGAGCCCTTTTCTTACTACTTACGTAGGTACTTCTTCTCTACTTTATACTATAAGAAGTTATTATTAAAGGTGTTCTTATTAGCTCTAAATATTATAGTTTACTCTACTAAATTAAGTAAGTAGGAATAGTAGTAGAGATATTACTTTTATAGAAGAAAGCTATAATAGCTACCTAGCGCGCTAACAGCTATATTATTATTAGTTATATTATTAAGTATAAAGTACTTAATTAAGCTGCTATTAATACTAAAGGTCTCTAGTATTTTAATAATAACTATAGTAACTCTCTTACCTATATACGCGCTACTAAGTTAAGAAAAAGTAAGAGAAAGGTTATAGATCTTACTCTAACTATTAATATAGTAAGTAATAAGCCTATAAAACGCGCTCTTACTACTCTTTATAGACTAGCTATTAAAGCTTAGGTAGACCTTACTAAGCGTATAAGAAAACTTAGCGTATACCTAAGGCTAAAGATTTATATATAACCTTAGTAGAAAGGCCGTAACGCTTATACAGCTATAAAAAGTAGCTATCTTAGCCTCTAGGTTAGTAGCGCGTAGAAGTAATTAAAAGAATAGCGTCTTTACTTTATATAGTAGGTAGTTATTTTCTATAAGCTAGCTAACTATAGTAAGTTAAAAACGCTATTAATTAAAGTTTCTAAAGGTGTTAAACGCCTTTTATAATATATCTACGCCGCCGCGCATAATAGAGCCTAGAGTACGCTACTATAGCTTTAGCTAAGCTGCCTACTTGCCTAGGCGAAGGTGCCTATTATTAGGATGGTAACCTATAAGGCAGCGCAAGGAGTGTATTATTGCATAGAAGGGTGAATGATAGCATTTGTGTGTTAACAAGACGAATCGCTACCCTACAGGGAGACAATTTAAGGCAGCTTATAAGAGAAGGATTACCTAACTCTAGTCTAGGCTACTAGCCCTAATATTATCTCCCCTTCTAGGGCCTCTTAACTTAAGAGGCTAGAGGTAGACTACTTAGTCTATTCTAGCCTAAAATAGCGCTTCTTTACCTATCTAGAGACCTAGTGTAAGTATATAGCAGAGCTTTTATTATCTACCTCTACTTTACCTTTACTTTCTCTCTTACCTTTACTCTTATTTTTACTACTACCTTTACAGTTACCTAGTAGTATTACCTAACTCTATAGGTAGGCTTCTTAGTAAGCTTATACTAGGTATTAGTTACTAAGTTACCTTTCTTCTTTCTTCCTCCTACTCCTACTGTATTAACTAGTAAGTAAGTACGTTCTAGGTAGAGAGTATAAAAAAGAGAGATCTAGTATATTTTAGCGTAGAATAGTACTAACTAGATTAAGCAGACCCTTATTACTATTTCTAGTTACTTTTTACTCCTATTTAGCCTATTCTCCTGCTAAAGAATCTACTATTACTCTTATTATATCTAGTAATAAGACTATAAATAAATTTTATATTAAGGTAACTAAGAAGTCTAGAAAGCGTTCTACCCTACTCTATTAGAGCTACATTAAGGCTATAGCTAAGTATAGCGTTCTAGGTATAGGAGAGTAGTATAAGTTTACTAGAGGTAATTACCTTTAGCTTAGTACTATTTATAAGAAGGTACTATTCTAAATATATCTCTAATACCTTAATAATTAGGCCCCCTATTTAGTGGTAAGTCTATTATAGTATTTTTTAGCCTATTTTAGTATATTCTAACTTTTTTAGCTACTATTAAGTATAATTTTAGGTCTAGAGGATCTTAAGAGCTTATTTCTAATAGTAATATCTTCTTCTAAGGTAGAAGTTATTAAGTTTACTCTTAAGAAGTATAATAAGGCTGTGTAGTTATATAAGTTATTAAGCAGGAACTATCTAATAAAGATAAACGCCTATTAGACTGCCTTAGATAAATATGCTATAGGGTACTCTATATTTAACTTCTTAAACTTATCTATATTTAACTAGTAAGAGGCGAAGGCTAGTTACTCTTTAATAATACCTATAGAGCCCTTAAACTCTAGAACCTTTAATTCTAAGGCTATTATACTTAACTATACTAATAAGAAGTAGTAAGAGGCTAATACTACTACTAAGAGACTATATAAGCTTATTTATACGTAGGTTAAGTACGTATTACCTATTTTAGCCTATTTTAGCTACTTCTACTTACTAATATCCTAAAGGAACTTATTTAATAACTAGTATACTAAGAAAGTGCTAATAGAGTATAATAGGGCTCTAAAGATTAAGAATTAGTGCGCTTAGAGTAGCGTCTACTTTAATAGTTATAAAAGGTCTAAGGCTACCCTAAAAAAGTAGGACTTTAAGAAGGATAATAAGGATTTACTTTAAAAGAAATCTATAAGTACTCTTTTAGCGCCTTTTAGTAGGGTTTAGTACTAATAAGGCTATATAGTAACTAGGTAAACTATATAGCGTTAGAGAGACTA
The DNA here is from genome assembly GCA_010405425.1 of Lentithecium fluviatile CBS 122367. NCBI lineage: Eukaryota > Fungi > Ascomycota > Dothideomycetes > Pleosporales > Lentitheciaceae > Lentithecium > Lentithecium fluviatile. The sequence continues at coordinate 1,399,065 of MU005577.1, read as the reverse complement.
ACCTTAAGGTAGCTAAGCGTAAGAAGTAGGAGAGGTAAGTTACCTAGCTCTTTAAGTTAACTTCTAACTCTAGAAAGCGTAAGGAGGTTCTAAGATCTACTAAGCTATTCCCCCCTTACTATAATACGCGTTAACATGCTACTAAGAGTGTATTCTTAACTACTTCGCTCTCTTACTAGTAGAAGGGTTTAGCTATCCTTAATACGTACGTTATAAGCTTATATAATAAGAAGTTTAGAATATATTATTAGAAAAAATCTAACCTTCCCTAGAGTAGAAGGGTTATAGATAAGTAGAGTAAACTTAAGAATAAGGTCTATAAGAGGCATTATAATAGGGATTTTATATAAAGAATAGTAGGCGTTAGCGTAGTTTAGCGTAGTTTAGCATAGTTTAGTAAATATTAGTTCTTATAACCTTATATAGGTTACCTTTAGTATTAGTCTAGTATAGAGAAGCGTTTCTAGTATAGAACTAATAAAGTTAGTTATAATACTCTAGAATAGCGCTAATACTATAGTTATCTAACTAGAGAAATTTATTCTAGTCTCTAAACCTTACTCTTATACTAATTTAGTCTAAAGTATAATAGATATAGGTACTTCTTTATTAATATTATTAAAATACTACTTTTATAAACCTAAAGATAAAACTCTAAGTCTATTTAACTTAGAGGAAAAATTCTTAAGGAAAGATTTAAGGTAAGAATAGTAAAAGGTATATTAATAATTAATATATAGTAGAAGATTATCTGCTAATTATCTCTCTTCTTTAGACTAATAACTTAGTAGTCGCCTCTTCTTTTATATAGCTTTTTAGGCCCTTCTAGCGTAATATAGCGCTTAGGGGGAATGTTATACTCTTTATAGTACGTTTAAAGAGCAGTACCGCTAATATAAATACTAGGTTCCTAAGAGTTCTCTTCTAGAAGATAACCCTTCTAAGAGATAAGGTTATAGTATAACCTATTATCTTATAACTCTCTATTAAGTATTTTATTAATCTTATAGACGTTATTACCTACTAGTTAGAGTATATCTTTTACTAGTCCTAGTAGGTATAGTAAGAAGCCTATAGGCTTAAAGAGTTCTAATAAAGAGGTGTAAAAGATAGGGTAGATATTTTCTAACCTAGGGAGGTCTACTCTATAGGCTATTTAGCTAATCTTCTTTACTATAGTACCTAGTTCTAGGTACTTCTAGTTTAGCTTCTTTTTTAGATAGAATATTCTAATATAGTGGCTAGAAACGTACACTTTATCTTCTTTTTTTAACTTAAGAGGTAAGCGCTTCTTATTCTAGAGCTACTTTTAGTATTTATTAGTAGCTTTAATTTTTCTAGCGCATTTAGCGCAAATCTTAATTAGCTTTATAGCTATTAATATTCTAGTAGGCGACTCTTTATTACCTAGTAGCAAAGCAGGCTAGTCTACGTCCTAGGAGGTAAATCTATAGCAGACCTTAAAGAGAGTCTCCCCTATAGTTAAGTATATACTATTATTATACGTAAACTTCGCTAGTAATAACTACAGCGCCTAGTT
>MU005577.1:1344197-1386904 GCA_010405425.1 Lentithecium fluviatile CBS 122367 | reverse complement strand
GAGGTAATCTGCCCTCACACCATCCAAGTGAGAAACTCAAAGCTACGAGTGGGCGTGTATGCACCGCTGCGATGAAGCCATCCATAGACACCGACCCATATCTTCTTGCAGAAAATCCATCTTCCCAAAAATTCACCAATGAAAAACACCAAATGCATCCGATCTGCACACGCGCCGACCAAACTCCTCGCTCGAAAACACAAAAGAGACAAAAAAAGTTTTTCCGATATGGTTCGCGTCCGCCTTCGCTGAAGGTGAAGGATCCAAGTCAGTGCGATCGAACGATTCAAATAAGTCGGCTCCTCACTAACATATCCGGCAGGTAAGGATTCTGGGCCATCCCAAGTCGAGGACCTTCGACTCACGCCGAACCACACCGAGCTCTTTCGCGATCGTCAAGATCCACCTCACTAGCATCTACGGGGCCGGGGCATATGTCCAGCCCATACCGCTCGGTGAAAGGCCGATGGCGCGGCTCATGCGGTTGCCCTGCTCGTAGAGATGCATTATGTAACTCTTCTTCTCGAGCCACCAGGTCATGAAGGCGGTGGCGTCGTCTTCAGAAATGGCGTTGGTGCGCTCCGCCTCGTACCACTCCTGATCGACTTTGCGGGAGGCGTGGCGGAGGCGAGTGAGCGCTTCGGTGCGCAGGTGAGACAACTCCGCCGCATAGTAGGCATCATGCGGCTCGCGTGGCGTCGAGAAGGAATGCTCGCGGGAGCGCTCACGCTTCTCGAAGCACATGGAATCTAGAGGGCTCAGACATATCGGCGAGACTGGGGAGGCGATCTGGGATCCGGATAGAGACGGAGAAGTGCTTCCAGAGTTGGGCGTGTCGGTAAAAACCGGGGATGGAGCGTCGGAGAAGAAGGCGCTGCTAGCATTGCTGGTCGTGCGGAGCTTTGGCGGCGGCAGGGCGCTCAGCTGCACGATGAGCTCGTCTTCTTCAAGCTTGTGGTTGGGACGGCCGCACTCAAGCTCCTCCGTATGCTTCCCGAGGCGTTCGAAACCTAAACGACGTCATTGTAAGTCATTGTATGGGAATGTGGCGGGTTGTGTGGCATGTGCAGAGCCGCATCCAATTGAGCTTGGACAGCTGTTACACAAAGAACAGGGGTATACGTACCAGTCAGGACCGCAGCGCCAGCATGCTGCATAGCAGCCAGAGTGGCCTGAAGCTTCGGTGTGAGGCGCTCCCAAAGGTCTTGGGGGATGTACCAGTCGGCTAGATGCGCTGGATCGTAGCTGAAGGCATCGCCGTCCCGAGGACAAAGGGTGCGTGGTGACTCCAAGAGAGAAGCGCAGCTCTTGCGGGTTGAACTTCGGCGGGAATGGTTGCGGCCGACCGCAGGTGAGTGGTGATGGGGCTGGTTAGGAGAGGTAGGAACAGCCATGTTGTTGTTTAGGTACTGGAGATCAGAGTAGGTAGAGTTCGGGTTGTTATATGGTCGATGTTGGAAAGAGTGTCGTGGCCAGATGCTTGTCGTGCCGCCGTGGCCGTGCTGTCAAAGGAGAGACGCAGGGGTATATGTAGGGCAGTGAAAGTAGAGCAGCTCTCTGTGGGGCCGTGAAGGAGCGACTGGACAGGGAGGTGAAGGGATCGCGGCGTGGAGTGAGGATCGAGCGCTTGGCGGACCTCGCAGCAGGAAATGATGTGGAGTTTACGCGGGGGGTGGGTGAAACTATTTGTACGTGATTCGCGAGCCTTCCAGAAGTCCTCGGGTTAGTAGCAGCACTTTCCCATTCGTGACGTATTTTCCGCGTATGCTGCTGATGGGAAAGTGGAAAGGCGATAACGGAAAGGGCCTGATGCTTGTTAGGAACGCACGACACGGCCAAACGCAGGGTCGACGTCCTTAACTACTGGCGGGAGATTGATGGATGTGTGCCCAACTCGAGGTAATGCGCCAGAGCACGTTGCCGACTTAGTGGTGGTGGCCGACGCCACGCGCTGGCTAACAGAACAGGAAATGTATTATTACTGACCGCTGGGCTACGTCAGGCCTGGTTTCGGAATGCGCCGGAGGCTGGTTCCGAGCCGCGCACGGATGCGAAAGCGGTGGAAGCTTCGTCTGGGGTCGCTTGCTGGTCTACCTACACCGCGTAGGGTAGCGAATGTAAGACGTGCAAAGAGATGAGGTCGCACAGGAAATGACGGTAGAAAGCGGGGAGAAGTACAGCATATGAAAAAGACCATCACCGGCGCACGTGCGGCTGAGGTACGTTTTGCATGACATAGAGTGATGTGAACCGTGTTTCCAACACCATCACACCACGGCTGGTGGCTTCCAACAGAACGCCAAAGCCGCTGCTTGCTTGCTGTCAGCTCGACGCCGGCCGCTCCATCGCCCGCGCTCTTGACGCTGTTGAATCATTCGACTGATAAGATTGATTGCAAACGAGGGTGCGGTAGATATTTTCGGACGGTAACCTGGTTCGATTCGGTAGCACCTACTGATACGATTGCCGACTTGCATATGCTCCCAACGAGAGTTGCACAGCCTGCGCCATTTTCTACGCACTGTCTTTCCCTGTTAGGCGGCCCGTACGTCATTCTATTGGCAAATTAGAATCACGCCCCCCGTGTAGCTCCAACGCGAGGTGCGCTTGATGGTAGACACCACCAACGCTGTGTGGCAAGTTCCGACCCATCACTCCAGCCTGTTGCACATAATGTTAGCACTCCAAGTCACGCGTTTAGCGATGTAAGTCGGACCTTTGAATTAGATGCACCCCGGACGCCGTGTCGACCATGGCGCTGACTTCTCCCTTATTCAACCTGAACGCTGCCTCTTCGAATTCTTTTTGCATGTCACCACGCCCGAAAAAGCCCCTGTAAAAGCAATCAGTATGGGTGAGGGCGACCGCTAGGGGAATACCCACAGATCTCCGCCCTTCCGCGCACTGCTGCAATCTGACTCCGTCATCGCGAGATCCGAGAGAGATTTGCCCTCTGGATCATCTGCATTGGCCTCGTATTTCTTGATCTGCTCCTCGTACTCCTTGATCAGAGCAGTGGCCTCGTCCTTGGAGCGCGTGATCCTTGGCTCCCGCCAACTGGCGGGTCGCCGACTGTCCCTGTGCTTGACGAGCAAGTGCGCGCATCGAATTTTGCCATCCTGAGCCGCCATACTCGCTGGTGCAACACCCTTGGAGCTGTGGTGCCGGGCCATGTAGTCCTTGAGCTTCTCCGGGTCTGTGCCGGCGGGGGGCTCCCACCGCGAATCCTTGGTAGCGGGGTGGAAGTAGTACGGCAGGTTCTTCGTGTTGGAGCGGCGCACCTCCCAACCCTCAGGCAGGCCCGTTTCGGAAGACTAAACAGCGTGTGAGTCGGACCCGATGACTGTGAAGGAGGCAGTGCGCGGCGGAGCCAATGCGCGTGCGGGGAGCTTACCATGGTCGTGATGTGTGATGATTGCAAAATTGCAAGAAATTGAGACGTTTGGAATGTGCGCAAAAGAAGAGAAGGAGCGGTCGAGGAAGGATCGTCTGCGGTGCGAAGAAGCTCGTGGGACTCGGTGCCTGTCGTGCCTCTAGTTGGGAACGATCGCCGCAGCTCATGCGGGGGCATCTGGATGGCCACTGGCGGTTTCCATAGCAAAGAACGTGAGTCAGCAGCCGCCGAGTGACCAAAGCGGCGTGACACAGACACACCACTGCGCAGTCACTCTTTGATAGAAAAGCGGCGCCCGTGGTACTTCTGCCTGTGCTCTGCAACCTCACATCCAGCCAGACGCCTGTAAATCAAGAAATATAACGTCGAGACGCCCGGCTACGACACGATCGCATACCCCACCCACCGCACAACGCGCAACAACTTTTCCGCAACCATGGCATCCCCCGGAAGCGACACGAAGAAGGAGGACCCCAACAAGCAGATTCTGTTCCGCTTCTGCTCTGAGTGGTGAGTGCGCTCCCGTCTGCCTGGTGCTCTAGCTAACGTGCGCAGCTCCAACCTGCTGTTCCCCCGCGAGGACAAAGCCGAAAACAAGCTGCTCTTCGCCTGCCGCACCTGCTCGTTCGCAGAAGAGGCGCCCTCGTCCTGCGTCATGCGCCACGAAATCGCATCCACAGTCGGCGACACCGCCGGCGTCACGGCCGAAGTCGGACAGGATCCAACGGTTGGTCTCACCCGCTCCCTTTCCCGTACCAGCCTCAGCATGTGGGATGCATTCCCGCCCCTCTGCACCATGTGTGGCCAGGAGATTGTCTGCGAGGAGTGCGGCGAGGAGAGCGCGCCCGGCTACGTGCTGGAGGCGGAGGATGACCACTCGGTGCACACCAACGCTCCCGCGGGGGCCGACAAGCATTCCTCAAAGACATGAGCAGTCTTGCACGTTGCTTCGTCGCTTGCTTGCTGTCTTTGAGCCTGCTTGCTGACTAGCCGCGCATCTAGTTGCCACGCGCCCAGAAGACGTGCCCCTCCTGCGGCGAGAACGAGGTCGTCTTCTTCCAGTCTCAGCAGCGCACCACCGACACGAACATGGTGAGCCTTTTCCCTGCACCTTTCGATTGTCTCTGATGTGTCGCAGAGAAATTACCACGTTTGCACCGGGTGCGGCAATGTATGGCAGTGAGCGGGACATGCAATATACTTTGAATCTAGGAGCATTGGGCGGAGTTTGGTATCTTTAGACATCTACAGCGGTGTCCCGGATGGTATCTGATACCCTTGATATTGTACAATGGCAAATCCACATTTTTATACATCCGCATCATGCCCGTACGCCAGAAAATGCAACATTGTGTCCCCAGCTATATTCCTACACATGCATCGGCGCCAGCGACAGTATTTTCGACCACTGTTTTTGTCTGAGCTCGGCCGCGACGACGCCGCTCACTCTCGACCCGATCGGCTCGCCGGCCTTGTTGATGAGCACGCAGGCGTTGTCGTCGAACTTGACCACGCTGCCGTCCGGCCGCTGCCACTTCTTCGCCGTCCGCACCACGACCGCGTGTCGCACATCGCCGCGTCGGACCTTGTTCGCTGCGCTGATGGAGACGCTGTTGCCGGTCTCAGGGCCGAAGTTTCGCTGCTTCTTGACGACCACCACTATCCGGTCCCCTGTGTCCGCAATCAGTGCCTGCCGTCCCAGCGTCCCTTCCACCCAGACCACGTACCGACTTCCGCGGGCCGCTTCGAGCGCAGCACGTTGACGCATTCGACGATGGCGGCGCCCGAGTTGTCGATGCAATTGATGAGGGTCTAGATTGCGCTGCATGAGCGGCGCGTCTGAGTTTGCTTGCTCCGTGGGGTGCACCCGCATACCTTGAGTTGGATCATCGTGCCGGCCTTCCTGTTGCGTCCCTCGGCGTGTGACCCTCCTAGCGCGACACACTGCACACACTACACTGTTTGCTGGTTGCTGGGCGGGGCGTCGCGACGGCGTTTGTCAGTGATCGGTGAATTGAGGTTCCAGATGTCGTCGGGCGCATCGGCGAATCCCGGCGCAGCAAACTAACAAGGGCTCGCTTAGAGGTGACGCTCCAGACATCCGCGCGCTGTCCCGCCGAGTCCTGCAGCCGCAAGGGTCACGCCAGCCCGCATCTATCCTTTGCGATCTCAGCCCCAGCCTCGAGTCTCACTCCCGTTGACCGCGTCTTGCGCTATAACCGTCTTGTCTGCCGCCCCGTGAGCGGCGCCGCTCCTTCTTTTCCTTTGCGCGCTTTCTCTTTGTCGGTCCTTCCTTCCTTTTGCGCGTGGTTTTGTTTCCTCGCCAGAGTCGCGAGCACGGTGAAACGTGCAGGAAGTCCACGGTCGCTCACTAGGACTACGTCACCCAACCTCCCCCTTTAATCCACAAACGCGCTCCACCGTCCGACAAAACCCACGGCTGTTTGCCTATCTGACTTGGGACTCGAAAGACGCGACTTTGCGCAAGCATGGCGCCGAAAGAGCAGGAGAAGAAGGGTGGTTTGACCCTCGAGAAGCTCATTTCCTACGACGACGTGATCACGGATGCACTGGTCGACAAGGTGGGTGCTGGAATTTCCCATGGCGGCCGCCTGGTTGCGCATGTTTCTGGACCCGGCCGGCTAACTGGCGCAACTGCAGGTCTACTTTTGGACGATTATAAGGAAGAACCGGGGTGGCCGGTACTCGGCCTCGCGCGGCTTGCAAGAGGAAGACATCGCCAACATACTGCGCAAGCGGGTTATTGTCGGCAAGGATGTGAATGAGGCGATGCAAGAATTGGCGAAGCTGCCGGGCTTGCGCAAGTTCATGGCGACATTGAAGGACGACAAGGAGCGGGAACAGTTTCGACGGCACTTGCGACGATATGTATCCATCTACATGCCGGATTGCCCGTTCGAAGTCACCACCACGAACCGATACACCATTACGGAGCACGAGGCATCGATCACCGCGCGCCGCGAGATTCAGCCGCGCGAGGAGATCAAGTACCTCACGGGAGTACAGGTGGCCATGACGGAAGAGCAGGAAAGCGCGCTCGAGTTGGCACGCAAGGACTTCAGTCTCGTCATCTCCAGCCGGAAGAAGACCCGCTCGCTCTTCCTCGGACCAGCGCGCTTTGCCAACCACGATTGCGACGCCAACGCAAAGCTCTCGACCAAGGGGTACGATGGTATGCAGATTGTTGCGACGAAGCCTATCCAGGAGGGAGAGGAGATCACGGTGTCTTATGGCGAGGACTACTTTGGGGATGACAACGAAGAGTGTCTTTGCAATACATGCGAGGAAAAGCAGGTCAATGGCTGGGCACCTATGAAACGTATCGAAGACTCTGACGACGATGAAGAGGATGATGAAAACGAACAGCAGGGGAAGGCGTTGGAAGAAAGTACGCCACCACGAGAGGGTTCTTACTCCTTCCGAAATAAGCGTAAATACGATGCCGCAGACGACGCCGGAGCGCGCGACTCAACACCCTCCAAGCGCACAAAGCTCGAACTGAAAGGGAAGCTAACGCCGCCGCTGAAGCGAGATGCATCGAAGAAATTACGCGCAACAGCGAAAGGCCTGGCGTCAGGTGCCTCACCATTACGACAAGAAATACCGATGACCAGTATCGAAGATCCTGCCGCTAATCTCACCTCCTCTCAGACACCACGGCAGATACGATCACAGCAACGGGTCGGCCTCCTCGACCTGTCCATCGACGATGCGGCCTCCACACGGAGCACAACGCCACAATCTTCACTAGCAAGTGGTTCACCCAAATCCACTCACTCCACAGATGCAACCTCCATTGACGAGGATCACTCCATGACAGGCATAGAAGACGACAAAATCAGAGTCGATCCAGACATCATACACGTTAAACCTGCACTCGGCGTAGCCACGATCAAAGACGAGACCACCACGCTCACACCCCGATGGGCCTCCCTCTTCGCAGACGACAGCTCCTCCGATCTAAGCGAACTCTCCGACACCCACGAACTCGACGACGCGCTCCAACAAATCGTCAAACGCAAACGCGCACAACCGCCCCTCGGCCCCCGCAATACGCGCTCCACCTCCCGAAACGAGGCTTCCGCTCACCTCCGCGTCGGCACCCCCGTCTCCGACCAACAAGCCCTCGACGACGGCAGCTGGATCGAGAACCGCCGCAAGCCGGGCGACTACATGACGTCGCGGTCGCGGCTGTCCGGTAAAGACAGCAAGTGGGCCGAGTGCCAGACGTGCGAGGACTGGTTCGTGCAGGAAGATGGGCATCGCGGGACGCGTAAGGAGTGTCCGCGGTGCGAACGTCACTCGAAACTATACGGATATGCGTGGCCGAAGACGGAGCGGGAGGGCAAGCACGATAGGGAAGAGCGCGTTCTGGATCATCGGACTATTCATCGCTTTGTGGATCCGGATGAGGAGAAGGAACTTAGGAAGGAGAGGCCGAGGAAGAGGTTCACGGAGAGCATTTTGGAGAGGTTTTCTACGCCGGCTTCTTCCGCGAGGGACGAGTCGAGTGTCGAGGTGGATAGTGGGAGGAAGAGGAGGAGGGTTAGGAAGACTATGTAGATGGTTCTGGGGATGGAGGTCGCTGTCTGCTGCTCTTGCGGTAGTAGTGGGGGGGAATAGAAGGAAGGCAGGGGAAGGCGTGGGGGCGATCGTGCCTATTCGGAAGTGGGGATGTGTGGACACGCGGTCATCTCGCTTCGGGCAACTTTTTGGTGGTTTCGGCTTTTTTCGGACCAAGATTTGGCGTTTCGTGTTTGGGGCGCGAGCATTTTTGGCGATGTTGCTTTGGCACCATTTTTGAGTCGACATACCTTTTCTGCGGCATGCATACCTTTTCTCTGCATCTCTTCCTATACATTTCGGGCGGGGTTTTCTTTTTTTCTTCTGGTTGATGATTTTGCAAGGGGAGGGACTGTACGATATTGCATCTTTGCATTGGGCTGTTTCTCTTTCCGCCATTTCCCTCGGCCTCTGGGCCTATTTCCTTTTCTGAACGGTTCGGTTTTCCTTGCCTTTGGGCGCGTCCCTTTTGTCTCCTCGGCGGTTGGAGTCGCCTGGCCTGTTGATGGACCTTGGGCATTGGGCTCTGGGCTTGGGGATGGCGGTAACTGTGCTATAGACCTCCTAATATATCGGCGTATATATACCGTTGGACATGCATCGGGGATGAACTGGACATTGAAACTATTGAACGTTACGGAGTTTGTGATTGTTTGCCTTGCGGGCCTGTGTGATGAGTGAATGGAGGGATAGGTAGAGTATTGGAGAGAGAGAGAGAGATAGTTGAATGAGTATGCAGAGTCTTCCGTGGGGGCGACGTCGGGAACGAGCGTTGGCTTCGAGAGGGGGTAGTAAGAAGGGTGGGCCGCGGATTCGCCGGGTTCGCTGGCTCTGCGTCTGCCTCCGCTATCGCCGTTTTGCGTTCAGTCCCCAGGTACGAGGTTCGCAAAGCCTATCCAGAGGGGTCTCAGTGCCTTTTATCTATACAGTATGTACGAGACGCGCGTTCTAGCGAATGAGGAGAGGCTTCGCGATCGGACTACAATCTATCGCTAAAGGCAACAGCAAGAAGGCACAAGGTGTTCAACACCTAGGCAAGGCACAAGGCACGAGAACAGATAGAAGGCGCTAGGAAAGCCACAGCAAGCAAAGAGACGAGGCACAGGAGAGTCGTTAAGCAGCGACCCCCGAAGACACGCACCAAAGAAGACCGTAAGAATTGTGAGAATTGATTTGATTTGATTTTGCTTGATTATTTACTAAGACTAAGGAGAGTCGGCTCCACCACCAAGGTGGGCTTGCGGTGGTGGAGCCGACATGGCTTGAAGTCGAGTCTGGAAGAAGCCGGCTAGGCTTGAAGGGCTAGTGAGGCTGGCAAGATATGGTGGCTGCCGAGCCCACAGTTTGCCCCATGATGATATGGCGCGAGGCGGTCGGCCTAATGGGTGGTGAGGGGTGGCACCAAGCCGGCCGCCTCGGTGTGGAGTTGGGATGTCTTCTCAATGCGCCTTTTCGGTGGGAGGCGAAATGTGTAACGGTTTTCACATGCTTAAGAGAGTTAATTCTCGTGATGGCGTGCTATTGCTAGTGTTTTAGTTTAACAGCTTAACAGCTTAATAACTTAGTAATATAAGAGCTATTACCTAGCCTTATATAGAGAATTAATACAGTTCCCTAAAAGCTTCTACTTTAACGTAATAGTTATAAGCCTAGGTTATAATTAAACTATATTTAAGTTATTAGAAAATCCTTTAGATATATATAAATATAATAACTACTAAGTTTAACCCTATAATAACGCGTATTACTATAGTCCTTAATAAATCTAGTAATTAGTATAACTAGCTATTTATATAATAGGACTCTACTTAGAGAACTAACCTCTAGTAGTACGTTAACCTAAATATACCTCTTATAGAGCTACTAAAGCTTAAGTAACTACTAAAGCTTAAGCTTACTACCTATAAGAAGAGCGCTAAGAGCCTTAGGTCCCTAAGCGTAGATAATAGAGAGTTATATAAATAGAACTATAAGCGCTATAAAAAGTATAATATAGAGTAAAGAAAGAAGAGAAGAGCCCTAGTAGACTTTAACTTAGAGATTAGTAAAATAGTAGCTAAGAGGTATCTTTACTTACTCTAAGATAAGTTAATAGCTTATAATTAACTTATTACTCTAAAAGAGTACCTTATACTAACTAATACTACGTAATAATATAATTTAATAGGTAAATATACTAATCTCTAGACAGCGCTCTATAGTAAGAAGGTAGAGAAATAGCTACGTAACTAGGTAGACGTTACTAACTAGTATAAGAAGCTTAAGCTAGCAGAAATAATAGAAATAAGGGCGTAGAAGGATTTTCTAGTTACCTATAAAATAATTAACTTAGAGTAGGTAATAGCCTACTTAAGAGAGCTATATAAGCTTAAAATAAAAAATTCTAAGAAAGTATTATTAGTAGATAAATACGTTACTAAGTTTATAACATACCTATAATAGATTAAGCCTATATTAATAGGTCTTATAATGTTAGTAGCTAAGCTTAAAGTAGAAAAGCTAGTAGATACTATATAGTAAGGCTACTTATAAGGTTATAAACTTAATTATATTTATAGGTTAAAGCACTAGTAGGTTAATTACTTTAATCTTAACTCTAATTACTCTAAACGTCCTAAATTATAAAGGATAAAAAAGGTTATTTAAGAGTAAATTAACGCTACTTAATAAGACGCTAGCCTAGTAGAGAGAGTTAATATAGCTCTTAGTAACTAGAGAAAGAAGAATAAGGTAAACTTAACGTTTAACTTTAATAATAGTTAACCTCTATAAAATCTAATAACTAACGTTATATAATATATTTACTAAGAGTCCGCACTAGGGTGCGATAATAAGGTTGCTATATTTAATATTAATATTAATAAAGGCTTAAAGCCTATAGGAAATCTACACGTTATAGTTAGTAATAATAATAATATAGATAAACTAGATAACTATTAGATTATTAATTCTAGGTTTAACACGCATGTAATAAATAGTAAGGTATAGAAGAGTTAGATATAAGAGTCTAACGCTCTTATTTATAAGACTGTTAGTGTAGAAACTAGCTATATTCTAATTACTACTTAGAGTAGTATAACTCTAATAGCTAAGACTCTATAGGGGGTGTAAGGCATAGTATTAATATACGTTACCTTTATTAAGGATTTTCTTATAAGTGTAATAGGATTAGCGCGCTATTAATAAATTAACGTCTACTTTAACTTAGAATAGAACGTTCTATATAGAGGTTAGCTATATAACATTATTACCTACCTTAAGTATACTAGAGGGCATTAGCTTATTAACGCGGATGCCTTAAGACGCCTAAAACAAACCTAATTATTATTCTTTAGTATATTATACTGTCCCTTAAAGGCACTAAGGCCTGCGTATAAGGTATCTATATAGATAGCACACGCAATCTAGGGTTACCTAGGTAAGAAGGTAATTAAGAGACTTAAGAAGAATGTTAACAGAGTAGCTCTTATAGAAGAGTAAGACACCTTCTACTAAGTCTATATAGAGATAAAGCTTATAAAGATAATTTTAAGGAGGTAGTAGGTAGACTACGCGCAGTATTTATTCTATTAGGTTACTATAAACCTAGTGCAGCTGTTACCTACAGGCGAAGCGTGTCTTAATAGCAATAAGTACGCTAGTTACTTAGTTAATTAAGCCTTAAAATAGTATAAAGCTAATACATTTCTAAACCGCTTAAAACTAATATTAAGTTATTAGATTATCTAGAAAGTTTAGAAAATATAACGTATATTTAATAAGAACCTAACAGCTTTAAAGATTAATAATAAACGAGGTTTAGGTACGTTCGCAGAGAACCTTTATAAGGACCTAGGTATTTAATATAAACCGCGAGCGGAGTATACAGAGGAGTAAAATAGAATCGCGGAGAGGGCTAGGCACTAGCTAGTGCTTAGAGCAAGAGCTATAATATAATAGTTGCTAGATCTAAGATATAATAGATTACGTAATAACTCTAGTTATATAAGATAACTAGCGTAGGCTTGCCTATATAGACGGCCGCGCGTATATAGCTATAATTAACAGTGTTCCTCTACCTCTTTTACTGTAACGTACGCTTAAGAAACCGTTACAGTTATAAGCCTAGCTTATAAATAAGAACACTTACTAACAATTAGCACCTATAACTAAGACCTACGAGGGTTATACTATATAGAGCCGTATATATAATTAATTAGCACCTGCAACATAGAGCCGCCTACCTAATAACTAATTAGCACCTGTAATATAGAGCTACTAATACTAATACCTATAATAACTACTAAATTAGACCCTGCAGTTACCTAAGTAACTATTGTACTTAATTAAGCTAACAACTAGCATAAATAGCTATTTATTTAAAAGGATGCTACATAGAAGAATAATCTCTAGCAGTACGTAGATCTAGCTATAGAGGCAGCGAATCTGCCTAAGTTAATACTACATCTAGAACTACAGCTTACAAATTACTAAGAAGAAGTAACGTTAATTGCTTACCTTACTGCCGCTTAGCAGAAGCTATACTAGTAGAAATATAAGCGATAGAAGCGTAAGGATACTAAGTACTAGCGCAAGAGGAGAGCTCTAGCAGAGTTTAACTCTAATATTAGCAGGACAATTGCTACGAAACATATCTACCTAATAGAAAATAAGAATATACTGCATAAGCGACTAATAACGCTTAAGAAGCACCTAGTACCGTCCAACGCGACACGCTAACGAGAGTTAATTGCCTAATACTAGAAGCTATAGGTACTACTATAAGGAAGAAGTACTAAGGCCTAGCTATAATTATAGATAGAGGTTACTAATATGTATATCGCCGCTAATATACTAGAGATAACGGGATGCCAGGCACAGGAGGATTTCCTAGTTACTTATAGAGCGATTAAACCTAAGTATGCAGTATTAGCCCTACGCTCTCTAATTAATCTAGACGAGGCTAGCGCCTCTATACCGTTAGTTAAAGACTATATAAGTTAGTTTACTACCTACCTAAAGCGCGTATAACCTATCTTAATAGGGCTTAGTACTATAGCTATAGAACTAGAAGTAGCTAAGCTATAGCAAAGTAATAATACCTATAAGAAGAAGCTAAAGTGCCTATATAGTATATAACACTACTAGACTAATTGCTAGCTAATTAATACTAAGCACTAATTAAGACTAAAGAACTATACTAACCCTATTAGCTAGAGGAAGCTAGATACCGCCCTTGCCGCTAACCTGCAACTAAGAGATAAGATTAAGCAGGCACTTAATAATTAGCGTGCTAAAAATAGTATTACGAATAGCATAATAAATAACACTCTAAGCGCTACATAAGTAGTCGCTATAGATAATAGTAAACTACTAAGTAGACCTATAATTAACACTATATAATACCTAAATAATAATAAAGAGTTATATATACTTATTAATAAACTAGAGCCTCGCGTTCTAGATATGCGAGCACCTATAGACCTACAGATAGAGGGTGCATATACTAAGACTAATTAAGGAGATCTAATTACTAGTTAACAACTTTAACAGGCTACCTAAGAATACTATAAGATATAGGAAAGAGAGAATAACCCTTATAAGAATACTAGCACTATGTAATTTATCCTTCCATCGCAGAGCAACTATAGGATAAGGGGGTATATAATAGTTACTAGATCTAAGATGTAATAGATTACGTAATAACTCTAGTTATATAAGATAACTAGCGT
Organism: Lentithecium fluviatile CBS 122367; assembly: GCA_010405425.1. NCBI lineage: Eukaryota > Fungi > Ascomycota > Dothideomycetes > Pleosporales > Lentitheciaceae > Lentithecium > Lentithecium fluviatile. The sequence continues at coordinate 1,373,215 of MU005577.1, read as the reverse complement.
AGGCTTGCCTATATAGACGGCCGCGCGTATATAGCTATAATTAATAGTGTTCCTTTACCTCTTCCACTGTAACGTACGCTTAAGAAACTATTACATATAAGGCTTTAGAGTAATTTACCTAAGTTGCTCTCGCATAAGCTTATTAGGACAACGGCGTATATACTAAATCGCACGCTAATAAAGGCGTTAAACTAGAAGACGCTATATAAGATAGTATAGAGTAGTAAGCTAATTATATTCTATATACACTTAGTTAGATGTTAAGCGTACGTGCTTAATAAGTTATTAAAGCGTAAAGGGAAGCTCTAGTTAAGAGCTCTTATTAGTTACCTTATTAGCTATAATTTAATAAATATCTTTAGAATCTAGTTACTAATAAAGGATAAGGTAATACGTATAAGGGACGTAGTCTTTAAACTAATAAGATTCTATAAAGGCCCTAGCAATTACGCTAGAGAAGCTGTAATTAAAGAGGTTATTAAATTACTAGCGTTCTTAGAGCTAATACCTAATAATAATATTAAAATTAGTAACCTACTTATAATAAGGTAGTAGTAAAGATTTATACCTACGCTAGCAGAGTAGTTAAAGGTAGAAGGTAAGAAGAAAGAGCAGGATAATAGTAATAAGATAAGAGCTCGTTAGCTTATAACGCTAGAGGCGTTTATATAGGATAAGAGTGTTAGTATTAAGAACTCTAGAGATACTCTAGCTATCTATACTAAGGCTAGCTAAAGTTTACCTAGACGCTAAGTAAATAGCTAAGCTAATTAGAGCTTATAGGAAATTTTAAAAAATACGCTATTAAACTTAACTTTACGTTAGATATAACTACTACTACTAGAAGAGCTCTCTATTACTTAAATTACTAACTATATGCCTAATAGGTATAAAAATAACGCTCTACAGCGTTAAAACCTTAATTCTAATAACCCCTTAAATATTATTAAGGGTAAAAGAACGCGAAAACTAGTAGTATATACAGTTAACCTGCCTATATTATAAGGTAGCTATGCTGTTAACTTAGGCCGCGTTAATAGCTACCTTAATACGTTTATTACGGCAGTAACGCGCCTAGATATAAATACTTAACTATATTAGTTATAGTTACCTCTACTACTAAGGTTAATACGTAAGCTAAAAACCTACCTACATAGTTATTAGTTCTAGAAGGCTATTAAGTAAGAGTATAGGTAAATATAAAATAAGGGCTATTTTATAAAAATAGTAAGAACCCTAAAGGATATAGATATAGAGGTATTACCCCTTATATAGGTATTTATATATAAATATAATAAGAATAGCTTTCTTTATAAGTATAAGGCTTACTTTATTATTTAAGGTAACTTATAGAAGCCTTATAGTAACACCTACGTAGCTATACTTACTATACGCTCCTTTTAAGTAGTTATTATACTAGCTAATAAGTTTAAGCTTAAGCTTATATAGTATAACGTACTAAATGCCTTTCTAAATATTAAAATTAATAGGAAGCTATACGTCTATACACCTAATAGTTTTTAATATAAAGATAGATAGCTTCTAGAGGTGCTATAAGCCCTCTATAGTCTTAAAGAAGTACTATTACTCTAGTATAAGAACCTACGTAAGACGCTATTATCCTTAGGTTTAAAGCCTATTTTAGGTTTCTCTTACCTTTATACTAGTAAATAGCTTATTCTATTTATTTACGTAAATAGCTTATTCTATTTATTTACGTAAATAACATTATTATAGCGTTCTATATAGTAAATATAGCCCTATACTAGAAACTTAAGTAAAAGCTTAAGGCTTACTATAATCTTAAGTGCTTAGGTCTATTAGCATAGTTTCTAGGTATACGTATTATTAAAAATAGAAGTATACATAAAATTTAGTTAATATAGAACGCCTATATTAATAAAGTTACTACTTAATTTAGTATTAAGATCTATAGTAAACTTATTAACCTGCTATTAGCTAATAACTAGCTTAAACGCTTAATAGAGAAACCTAATACACATTATATAAAGCTATATTAGAAGCTTATTAGCTCTCTTGCCTACCTAATATATATAATATAACTAGATATAGTAAGGTATTATGTAATTCTTACTTATTACTTAATAAACCTAGGGTAGTAGCATGTTATAGCTATATAATAAGTATAGTAATATACTATTACTAATAAATAGATAGCTCTCTAGGCTAGAGGTAATAATAATAACGTTAGTAAGTATATCTCTAATAGTAGAGAGTTATATAAGAACCTAGTATTCTTTAGCGCCTCTAACGCAGCATTTACTAATAATTCTAATACACGTTAGAGCTTATAAGGCTACGTTTTTAGACTATATAGTATAATAATTAATTAGAAATTAACTATATAGCGTATAGTTACTAAATTAATAATAAAGGTAGAACTACTAGCGCTATTACTAGCTAGATCTAAGATAGAAGAGTAGTTATAATTTTTTAATAGTGTATTCTATAAGATAGATATTACTTTAACCCTTTAGTGTAATAACTTGTAGACTATTAGTATTACTACTAAAGTAAAGAATAAGCTTAATACTAATCTTAAACACGTTAATATCTATTAGTCCTAGATTTAATAGAAAGTAGAGGTAAAACGCCTATTTATTAAATAGGTACCTACTAATATAATGCTAGCTAATAGCATAACTAAGGTACTTTCTAGATAGAAGCATATTAAGTTTATAAGGTAACTACGCCTTATAAATATTAAGAAGCGTCTCTAGGGTATAAAGAAGATGCTTATAGGCAATATTTAGGTCTCCTCCTAGTAGGACTTAACCTAAGGGGGTGTGTAACCGTTTTTATATGCTTAAGAGAGTTAATTCTCGTAATAGCGTGCTATTGCTGATGTTTTAGTTTAACAGCTCAACAGCTTAACAACTCAGCAATATAAGAGCCATTACCCGGCCTTACATAGAGAATCAATGCAGTTCCCCGAAAGCTTCCACTTCGACGCGACAAAATGCCTTCTTAACGGGGGAAGTGAGGCCCGCAAGATGCTGTGAGCGCCGGCTTCACAGTATAGCAAGAGGCGTTCGGCTTGGCGTATTGTGAGGTGACGGCACCAGGCCGACCGCCTTGTGTCGGCAATGTGGGATGAAGCCGGCGTGGTGTGAAGCAGGAGGGGCAGTCGGCCCAGTGCTTGTTGAAGCGGTGGCACCAGGTCGACCGCCCCATAGTCGGCAGGGCGAAGTGCCAGCATATTCTGCGACAGATGTTAGCAAGTGGCAACAGCAAGGAGGGATGAGATGCGAACAATTGAGAATGCCTTAAGGTGCCACCATCGTGCACTTACGCCCCGGAAGACTCAGACCCGTCTCCGCTCCCCATGGATGCCCGCACCACGCACCGACGGCTTACAGCGCGCAGCCTAATGGGGCCACGCATATGCCTGCGATAGGTGTCACTCGAGCTGAAGCCCGAGGGGTGTAACATAAACAGAGCCACTGCCAAATGCGTACGAATGTCCGCGTTCCAGGACTGGCACGGGGTCAGAGGCGCCGGGGCCCTGTGCGGCACCCGTACGCTCAATGACTCTGGTATTGGTATGAGGCTGAGATGGATTGAGAAGAAAGTTAGTATATACCGATGGGGGCGAAAGGGAAAGATGTACCTGTTCCCAGTTCATTGGAGTGGGAGTTGAGTGGGTTGAGTTTGTGGAGTTGGAGAGAGGGCGCGGGGGACTGAATTTATAGTGCACGGCCAGGCTGTACCCAGGCACTAGAGCTCGCTTATGGGTAATGTGGTCGCTTAGCTAGGCAGCTGCCTAACCGGAGAGGTAGACCGAAGGATTTCGAGGTGAAGGAGGCTTCACGTAACGTCACTTGAACTAACTTAAGCAGAGGCGGTGGTTTAAAATAATGGGTGATCGCATAAGACTGGAATTATAGGTATGCTTCGGTCGTGACATTCGACCTAGGAATAGGAAGTAATGTACAGCAGTGAGCCAAAGGAAGGCAGCGGGCACTGACAGCCTACTCTGCACAAGCATAAATAAGACCTTGCCAGTGCTGGTGAGAAGCTTCAATGTATTGAGTTAACTCCCATTATGAGTTCATTTTCAGCGATGCGGTCCAGGATGGTGTGTCTATAGTAGTATCTCGACTGAACGGAACCATGACTATCTCGTCACACCTGCATTTGAGTCCAATTGCCAATTCCCAATGCGTACTAGGAAGGCAAGTTCCACAATTCTCTTCCGCTCAAAGAAAAGCCTGAGAATAATAATCTTCGCCATGGTTTCCAATTTCAATCTCCTCCCTCCACAAGCCCGCAAAACCAGCCGCTATTCAGTCCTTCGAAATCCAACCCGAAGATGGGCCAGAAACGTCTGAGTCATCGGGCACGGGCGTATCGTAGAGAATATCATCAGGAAGTTCAGTAGGGTCCGGCCATGGACCAAAGACATCAGACACGTCTTCGCCTGTCATCGTTCCACTGACTGCACCGACAAAGCCTTAAATCCCATCAACGCTACTCATCTCCTCATTCATAGAGTCTCACCATCATTCCAGGAGAGTTCTTCCTCCTCAGCAATCGTGTCTAAAAGATGCTGGAGAGTAATTGTGAGCTCATCCTCCCCACTTTCGATGCTGTCTTCGGGAAAAGTCACAGGTAGATCCGAGTGGTTTAAGAAATCACGAAACACCCTGGATTGCGGATTCGGATCCAATTCCTTCCGACACATCGGGCACCGCGTCCCCACTTTTACCAAGCAGTCGATTAAGCATGTGTGTCCAAAAATATGACCGCAAGGCGTTTTGACAGGGTTGTTGTTCATCTTGCTCTCGTCGAAGGGTAGCTCGGGAAAGATGGCTAGAGCTGCGGCTTGATCGTCGCTCTCCGGAGCATCGGAAACGTAGCCAGGGTCATCGGAATCGATGGTGCCGAAGGGAAGCCAGCAGTGAGGACACTTCCTACTGTCGGTGGGGATACTGGAGACGTCCACCTCCTCGAGGGTGTTGACGTAAGCTATGGCGGGGAAGCGGGGCCTTCGGGAGCGAAGTTCTCGCCACTGATTGAGGAAGCTGCTGTCTGCTGCCTCGGCAAAACCCATGATTGCTTCGAGGCTGGCGGCGTTCATTAGCCCCTGATTGGCATCCTGTATCGTCATCTCGATCTCATGGTTTTGGTTTTGACTATCAAATATAGCCAGATTCGTAGAGCTTAACGGGTGATGCTGTAGCTGGGCATTCGCTGTAGTATTATCGAGGACTGACTCCAGGTCTGGAAGGCTGCTTGACTGGCTCAGGGCGGCTTCCATCTCAGCGAGGTCATTGCAACAGTTGTCCCCTTCGATTATCAAGCTTGGATGCTGTTGCTGCTGGCTCGCACCATCTGCGGGCTCCGGCTGGGATCCTGTGCTGGCGGGAACAGTGGTTGTGTGCGATTCTTCCGGCTGTATGGCTTGCTGATGCGATGCGGGAGTAGCTGAGCCATGACTGGTTGGCTGTTGTCGGTGCATTCCAGCTTGGAGCAATTGCATATCCTGCTGATTGATATTAAGCAAGCTTCTCACCGCGTTTGAAGTTTCTGATCCACCCCTGCGTCATTACTTACGCCATTGTAATCGGTGAGCGCTACGTGGAAGACCGATGTTCTGTATGCGGAAAGGGCTGATGAACCGCTGTTTCCGGAGCCTGCTACGCCAGTGTCCGACCCGCGCTCATTCTCTTGGTCCGAATCTCTCATCGGAGCACCATCTTCGTCTGTGAGAAGCTCGTCTTCGTGAAATTCCCTGTAGAGACTCCCCGCACCAAGCTCGTCTCCTGCTGCGCTCGCTATATCCTTTTTGTCATCCTCGTCCATGAAAACCTCGTATGGCTGCACTTCTCCGCAACACATACACCTCGTGCTGAGCTCTCTGGAGGCAGCGATGCACTTACCTTGTGTATCTTCAGCTGGCGATTTCTGCGTTTCGGACATATTGGGCGCTCGACGTGCGAGATGTTCGGGACGTTGTTGCGTTTGCTGTTGGAAAAGCGAGTGCGGCGGTAATTTTTGTGTCAGTGGCACGGTGAGAGACGAACGCTGGAGTATGAGCCAATCAAAAGGCTTTACAAAGATTCCTAAAGATTGACACCTGCGTTGGGGTTGCTGGGGTGACGGGAGCGGTGACGTAGAGTCGCCGAAACAATACACACCATTTTCCACTTTCAAGAGAACTGCTGTCCAGATTTTCAGAAATATAGATAATTTGTGCGGGCCAACACAGCCTTTGGAATGAAATAAGATAAAAATGATGGTACGTGCCGTAGTTTCTAATGACTCTCCAAATGAGCTTCGTCGATTGCGTACTATTAACATTGCGAATTTGATCGATACCATTACTTAAGTAGCAATGAATTTTGTTGCCCTTTGCCCTTTTCCTACAGGCGGTGACTTGTACGTCGTTGACTGTCGGTCCTCGCTCTCGAAAACGGTTGGAAGCATCAGCAGTACAGTTCGCCAACCTATCGCCCATCAATTCCACATCCGCGCACGCCGATCATGCGGATATATCTTGGACGCAGCCTCTCACCGGCGACAATTTTTGCGGCTGAGACTGCGGTATCTTTGCCTCCGACGGACTCAGAGTCAAAGCACTCACCGACGAAGAATGGCAGAGGCTTTTGATGGAAGGCTGCACTATGATTGGCATGGCAACCCCCGAATCCGTAGCCGCACGCTTTGTTCGCCCAGAACATAGTCACGAAACCACTACTAGCGCTTCCACTAATATGCAGTCCTTTCAAGAATGGGGATATAGCACTGAGAGGGGCGGCGAAGCCGCCATAAGTGTCGGCATGGGTCCAGATCTCGATGTCCCGCTACAGAGCCTTATCATCGACCCGAAGATGGTATCTGAAGAGGGTAAGACAATACTTGTCAGATGGAAACACTACAGAGCAACGACGCATGACGAGGTTGACTATTCTGTAAGTGAAGAACCTACCCGAAGTTACTCTCGACTGACAATCCCAGCCAACGAGAGCGCAGTTCCGCACCCTCTTCAATGTCAACCAGGGCGTCATAATCGCCTGGAACGAGTTCGGACCTAAACACATGGGCTCACAACAACACCCTCCCGTCACCACACTGCCCCAGCTCCGCAACCGGGCCGACATCGTCTTCCTCAATTGGCAGTGTATCGTACAAGAGCGCCACCAATCCCTAGGCCGCCTTCGCTATATCTTCTCCGCCGACGTCGAAAACTCGCATACCAAAGACGCCATCGCCCGTCTCCTCGGGGAACGTCTCGATGGAACGGCCTGCCAACGCTACCTCTGGGATAATCGCAAGAAGTTCTTGCCTGAAGATGAGGGATACAGGTCACTTCGTGCGAGTCCGAATGGAAGGGGTGCGGCACTGTTGCTCATTACGCATAAAGCCACGTTTGGACAGAGGAAGATGATAGAGAGTGTACAGCTATGGTGCGCACATACTGGGGGTCAGATCAATTTGTTACTCACGGTGAAAGAGCATGAGGAAGGGGATGATGACGGAGAGCCAGATGGTGCGGGATCGCCGATATTCACGGCGGACCCCGTGAATGTGCGGGATGCGAGTTAAGAATTGGACGAGGGTGCGTTATGTTTAGAGGGGCATTCTGTGGAAATGACTCCGACACGCAGTGGAAGGTCTGTTACTCTGGACGGATTGAATGATCTGTAGATTTGGTAGATGTGTTGCGTATAATTGAAAATCTATAGATGTAGGAAAGAAGGGATGAAGAAGCTCTAGTAATCTCTGACAATAAATTTGCTCACAGTCTGGCATGTTCATTACCGTTGGCTTGCCAAATGACGATTCAATTTGGATATATTCAGTATCTCCCTTCGAATCGCCAAAGAAAAAGTCCTCACCTGACATCTCTCCATCCGGTTCAGTATACCCAAAGTCACACCAATAGAGCGAGAAGCTCTAATGAGAACCAGGTAACGTCAATTCTCCCATTTGAGCACTAAACAAACCAACAGCTATGACTGTCACCGTGTTCAATAATCCAACTATTGGAGAATGTATTCATTCTTCCGACCCTTGCGTGTTTGCTTATGTCTCATCGGCGAGATTTCTGCGATAAAGCGGACACAATATTGATACTTGCTCTAACCGGTCGACCAAACAGCTATATCTGAAGAAGTGGCTGCAAGGTGTGCGCACTGGGTAGTTGTTTGGCCGATTAAAGTCGAAAGGTAAGACACAAAGGGCTCCAAGAATTTCTGTAATCTCAGGATTGACAGCGTCTTTGATACTAATTAATTTGTCGTGTAGATTGTCGGAGATTACACCGTAAGGTAGCCAGCAGTGAATACAGTGCCTGTCCTCCGTTTCAATGGGAGAAATATCTACATTCTCCAGTGAGTCCACACATGCGACATGTCGAATATAGGCCTCGTGATCCGGATACGAAATGATTCCCAGATCTGGTCCCAAACCGTGTCGAAATCGCTGTGCATTTTTATTTCTTCGGTTGAGCGAAGAGTTAATATTGTGAATTAATCGTGGTTTTGATTGAACAATAGAATAGCGTTCGTTATGGTCACTGGTATGATGTAAGTGAATAAGGGAACTGTTACTAGTGTGAGGTTTTGCATCGGTTGCGATGGTGACGGATTTTAGGGTATGTAATGTGTCAGTGGTCACCACCCAGGGCACCTGCCCCCGGGGTAACCTTAGGGTTTATCTAAGCTATCCTAATTCACGTGACGTCCTCTTTAGGACTAGCGCAAATGGATATATAGAGATAGCTTGCGCCTACAGAGTAATATATAGATTTTTTCTAATTAGCGCTCTAATCTTAACCTGCGTTAATTAATAAATTATAAGTTTTTAAACTAATTTTACTATTATATAAGCTATCTTTATCGCTACTACTATTACTATAAGCTATTAACTTAAAGCTATTACTAGTTCTTAGTAGTTACTATCTAGAGCATCTATTCTATAAATAACTATAGAGTCTATCTAAGCTTTCTTTCTTTATATAACGCTTGCTTTAGAACTAGCATGTATAGATATATAGAGATAATTTACGCCTATAGAATAATAAATAGATTTCTCTAATTAGCCCTCTAACTCTAACTTACATTAATTAATAGATTATAAGTTCTAAAACTAATTCTACTACTATATAAGCTATCTATTACAATCCTAAGGATAGCTAGTTCTAAGGTATAGAGTTAGTTCTTATGTAAGAGTAATAAAAAAGAATAAGATATATTAGTTATATAAGTAAGATAATAAGTACTTAGCATTAAAGGTATAAGATAGTTAAATTAATAAGGGCCTAATAGAATCTAAATAATAGATTAATAAATAGGTTAAATACTAGAAACTATAGAAGTCCCTAGGGTTTCTATATATATTATTCCTTTCTTCCTTACTATTCTAGATAGCTAAGCTAGGAATTATAGAGGTCCCTAGGGTTTCTATATATATACATACTATCTCTTTATTTCTTACTACCCTAGATAGCTAAGTTATCTAGATTAGTTAAGCTATTACTAATAGTTAAGCTTAGCGAGATAGTATATTATATAATCTTTAGTTATAGGTAGTATAGTGCTACCCCGCTCTATTATTATTATTCTATCCTTTCTGCCTCGTATTCTATATGCTTATTTCTTAGTACTATCTTTACTACTATTACTACTATTATAAGCTATTAATTTAGAGCTATTACTAGCTAATAATCTTTACTAGCTTTACTACTAATAAATCTACGCGTTATAGAGCTAATACTATAAAAGTAGAATATTTATTATAAATACTAATATAATTTAGAGTATTTTTATTATATTTACTACTATTAGTAAGAATTAACAGAACTAGTATAAATAAATTATTAACTAGATAATTAAACGTTAGTTAAAAAACCTTACTAGATAGCCTAATTTTAATTATTAAGACTATAAGATAGCACTTGTAAAAGCTTTTTAAAAAGCTAAGATATATAATAAAAATATATAATTATATAATAAGTAAATTATAGCCTATATAGCTAAATCTCTTAAGATGCTTAATAACTAAGAGTTATATAATACTACTCTTTAAAACACTATTTTCAGCTTTACTTATATTAAGTATTATACCTTTCTTTATACTTATAAAATAGTATATAATATATATATAAACGTAAAAATAGAGAATAAAAAAGTATTAGTAGATAAAATATACTATAACTAGTAGCGTTTTATAGATCTTTATACTAAGAACTATTACTTAATAAATATATTTATAAGTAAGTTAAAAAAAAGACTTCTATTAGTCTTAAGACTTATAGTATTTATATTTATATAAGGCACTATATAGTAGGCTAGTATAGATACTTATAAAGTAAAGATATAGATTTAGATAGAAATAAAATAAATTCTTATAAAGTTATAGTAGTATAATACTAAGGTTATATAAAAGCTATTACGTAACTAGGTACGTGCTAGGCCTATTCTAGTAGGGTGCTAATAAAGGGTAAAGAAAAATGTTATATAGCCCCCCTTCTTATTAAGCGCTATTATAGTGCTTAAGAATAGGCTTAAGACTCTAAGCTCTTACTTTAAGAAAAGAAAAAGTTTACGCTTAGTACTAAACTTCTAAAAACCTTTTTTAAGATAAAAACACATTATAGAGAAGCTATCTAAGGTAATATAAAGGCTAAAGCATATACGTTCTATTTTTTATATAAGAAGTTTCTATATAGATTCTAATAGCGCGTAGCTTTTTATAATCTTTTAGTAGTCTTAGTAGCGCTATAGTTTTATTTTATAGATTCTTAAATAGTAGTAGTATAAAGCTAGAGTAGGATACTTCTAGTATAGTTACGTAGCGCTATTACTCTAGGTCTTATTATTTATATATAAATAAGAAGACTATCTTTTAGAAGTATCTACTTTTAGAGCTATAGCTTACTAAGTATATAAATAAAATAGCATATAACGTTCCTATTTATAAATAGAAGGTTATTTATTACTATAATTCTTAATTACTCTATAAAGTAGTATATTAGGGTTTATTTTTTAACGTATAATAATTATAGCTAGTATATTAGCATATAAGTATAAAATAGATAGATATATTATAGAGGGTATCTAGGTTATATAAAAGGTAGTGTAATAAGGTAGCTCTATACTACTAGACTATACATCTAAAAGATATAGCACGCAGTATCGGTTTCTAATAGTAGGCGTAGTATAGAATAATATATATACTAATATAAAGGTACGTGTAGGTCTCGCCTTAGCGAGGGCATGTACAGGGTAGTAAATATTAATATAGGCGTAACAGGTAGCTCTAGAAGATATATAAGTATAGATAGTTAACCTATAGATTCTATTTTCTATCTTTATTCTTAGCTTAATATTTATATTAATCTAACTTTTTAATTTTACTATACCTATTACTTTTTCTAAGTAGTATAGTAATAAGGTTCTTTTATAGAGGGTTTACTAGCCTTCTTTAGTATATTATTAGTACTAGGCATATCTCTCTTTATTTTATATAAAGGGTATTACTATTAAAAAGCTTTAGAAGATAGCTAGAGGTTAGTAGTACTTTAAGGTTAACGTCTTTATATTCTATAAGCGCAATATAAAGTAGTATAATATCTATTATTTAGTATATTTACCTTTTCTTTACTATAAAGATAGATTTTTACTAACCTTTTAGATAGATTAAGCTAACTTTCTATTAGTACTTTAATATTCTAATCTTTTATATTATATAGACTAAGCATTATAATACTAGCTACTATTTTAAAGCTAATAATATCTAGGTAGAGGTATATACCTACGCTATTATTATAAATTAGATGTCGCGTAGACTAGCGCAAGCACTTTAGCTAGATTAATTAAGATCTAAAGCTTAGAGATATACTAATCTAAGCTTAGAAGAATTAGCTCCTAAGAGCTTAAAGCTATAGATATATATATATAGATTATTCTAGCTACTATCTAGACAGTAGTAGGTAAGTTAATTAATTATCTAAATGCTATTTTCTAAGTTCTTTTATCCTCCATATTAGAGTATAATCTACTAGCATTCTAAGATTAAGCGTTTTTAGAAGCTTAACAATAGAAAGCTTAAGTATATATAATAGCATTCTACTTTTTATAAAAATAACTTTACTTAATACTAGAGAGATGCCTTTTTCTTTTCTTTTTATACGCTTCTTATATATATTTCTAGAAAGTGCTAAGGTTTTATAGTAGAGTTTAGGTAGTATAGATAATATAGTACCTACTAACTTTATAGCCTATAAGAGAATAAAGGTATACATTACCTAGGTTAATAATAGTAGTAATTCTATACCTAGTTTAGTAATTAATTATAAGTATTACTAGTACTACTATAGCTCTAATATGCTAGGTTATATAGTACTAATATTCTAGAATAATTCCTACTAGTTTACGCCTCGTTTCTCTATAGATAGTAATATCTTACATACTCTTACTAATAATATCTATATATAGAATTCCTCTTACTAAAGGAATATAAGTATATAGAGAATTAATTAAATATTAATTATATATAAAGCTATAGCTTTACTATTCTACTTTAAGCTCTCTTATTTTCTATAGTTATAAGCCTAGCGCTTTAAGAACGTAGGTAGTTCTTCCTACGCGCTTAATAAGCTAGATAATAGCGTTCGTTTAATCTATACTACTGGCAGACCCTATCTATAATCGCCGTGTACTTTGTTCTTCTTTCTTTTATACCTTTCTTACTTCTAATCTACGGTACTATGCACCCTCTCTTATAATAATAGTAGATGCTCTCTCTGCTACCTAGTACTTACTTAAGAATAGTAGCTCTTAGCCTCTCTATTATATATAGCTACAGTTCTGTGCGCCTAGTAAATATAATGCGAAATTAAATAACTAGGCGTTAGAAGTAACGCGTATATAATTACTATAGAACTAGATAAACGCTATAATAACTCTAGAGCTTATAGAACTAGCTATAATAAAGCTTATATAACGGCAAAAGGATCACCTTAAGCCGTCTTAGACTTAACTGGCATATGTACTTAGAGCAGGGAAAATAAGCGTATTTTCCACGCGACAGCTTATTATAGATAAGAAATTAACGCTTTAAGTACTTATAAAGGCACTAAAGAAGAACCTAGCATCTATAAAGAAAAGCGTACTTAATACTATTTAAGCTAAGTATAAAGCCTACCTTAAGAAAGTAAAGCATAGTATTATAACTTTAGAAGCTTAGCTTTAGTACTAAAACTTTTTAAATCTACGCATAAAAATATATAAGATTAGAGACGTAGAGGAAACGCTTATAGTATAGAACTTCTTAGATACTCTCGCTTCTAAGATTGCCCTAGACTAGGCTTATAATATATACTAGAAGCTTATTTAAGACAGCGTCTTAGGTAATAAGCTTCTTATACTTAATAAGATTAGTAAATTCTATATATTTATACTATAAGAATATACACTCTATATATATAATAAGATCTCTAGGATCTTCGTAATACTTATAGGATAATCTAATATATAAAGTAAAGGCTTAAACACGTAGAGTAATAGTAGAATTAGGCTTTACCTATACTAAAAGTATAATAAGAAGTATCTTTAGTTTCTTTCTAAGCGCCGCACGCTTGATACAGCTCTTAAAGATGAAATAATAATTATAGAAGAAGCCTATTACGTAATTCTTATATAATTTATAATACTTTAATTTAAGAATATACGCGCGAACCTTATAAGATAAGGTTTAATAATCTCTACGCTAAGTAATACTAAGCTTATTAAGGGATCTATCTAAGTAAATTATCTAAAAAGTATATAAGCAACACTTATTAATTTTCTACTTATAATTAACTAAGAGATATACTCTACTATAAATTTTAACACTTACCTACTCTTCTAGAGTATAATTCTAGATAATAGAGCTATAAGATACCTAGTAAATAGTAATAAACTACTTAGTTTAGAATTATTTAAGAAGGCTTAGTGTTATAGTATCCTCCCTAGATCCCCTAATACCGCTAAGTCCTATTTATACTATTAATAGTACGCCTAGAACTTTACTCTATCTACTAGCTAGTTCGCGCACTAAAGCATAGACTACCCCCTAAGTATTTCTGCTTCGCATCTATTTATATTTCTATTCTATACATAACGTCTTATATCTACCTAGATATTACACGTAGTAATTATTTAGTCTTTGCTATAAGAACTAAAGGCCTACTTGTTACGCTCTTATAATATTATATTATATCTTCTCTCTCTCTTAGATATTATAGCAACTAACGCAGACTTAATATAATAGATTCTTACTAAACTAGCGTCTATCTAAGCTAGTAGTAAGGTAATTAAGGCTAGTAATAAAGAGTTATAGTAGACTCTTACCTAGTAAGAGGCCTAATACTATAATAATATAGCTACTCTCTAATAAGAATATAAAGAATATTTAGCTATTATTAAATAGTTAGCCTACCTTCTACCTAAAGCTATAGTAGAGGCTAAGGTTTAACTAGCGCTTATAACTACCTAAAAGTTTAGAACTAGCTTATCTCTCTTCTAGTAGACGCGCCTAATAACTTAAGCCGCCCTAAATATGTAATCTAAGAATCTCTCTAACCTACTACTATTTATAGAAAAGAAAAAGAACCTACTACTTTTTCTAACTAAGCTTTAATATAAGCTTAAAGAAAACTCTAACTAATTCTCTAATAAAGAAGTATAATTAATTTACGCTTACTCTTAACTTAAACGTAACCCTACTACTTTTATTAACCTATTAATAGAAAAGAATATTTATACTATAGAATAACTTACTAGGTTTCTTTAGGCTACTTATAGTAACTTAAACTATAATCTAACTACCTAGAGCTAACTAAATAACGTAAAGTAAAAGAATAAGAGTTTTCTTTTCTACTTTACTAACTTCTACTACCTAATTACTAATATAAACTAAAATAAGGGCGCCTAGATTAACTAGCTCTACTATTTTCTATTAGATAACCTTTACTAAGTAATAGTTAGTATTCTAATTCTTTTATTCCTAAATAATTATGCTAACCTAATTACCCTATATAATAATAATCTAAGGTACCTTCTAGCCTACTACTTTACTCTAACTACCTCTTAACGCTTCTTACCTCTTTATAAGAACTCTAATATAATAGAATTAGATTTAAGCTATATACCTACTAGATTAAAAGAGCGTAAGTACTATAAAGAGAAAGAACTATATTTTAAATATAGTAAATATAGCTATATCTTCTATAACTATTTAGTCACTCTTTTTTATATTAAAAGTAATAGTATTTCTACCTCTACCTACTCTACTACTCCTCTAACTTATTATTAAAGGAGTTCTAGCTTAAATATCTTACTTTATAGCCCTTTTAAACGTTCTTACTAAAGCTATAGCTATAGAAACTTATAAAAAGGCTTATTCTAGAGTTAAGTTACTTACTAGAACCTATATTATATTAGATCTCTACTAACCTTTAGACTACCTCCCTAATAGAGGATTAGAAGTATTAAATTAATATATCTATCTTATTAAGATAGAGTAGACTTACTACTATAGTCTAAGCCCTTATTAACTTAGAAGCTAATAGTATAGAATATATAAATTAAAATCTAGCGCGCTAATTAAATCTCTAACTAAAACTACTTATCTAGATACTGCACCTAACTAGATTTAATAGAAAATAACTTAAAGAAGGTTCTATTATATATATAACCTCTGCTATAATTACCTACTATAGTTATAAAAAGTAGTTAGAGCTATATATAACTAATACTAGAAGGTATAACCTAATACTAGATTAATCTTAGTTATACTAATATAAGGTTGCCTTTAATTACTAGAACTAAGTTCTAAAATTTAACTTCTTATAATGCTAGTGTAAGGGCACATAGCAATAGGGGGACGAGCAGTGAAGCAACGTATAGATTTAATAGGCAGACAAATCCTTAAGGAGTAAGGATACGTAAGAGCAAAGCTATATAGAGACGGTTACGTGCCAAGGTATAGCCAAGGCATGCCTAGCGGGTCTCTAGTGCAGAGAGGCGTTATAATAGCCCCCCCCTTTTTACGGCGTCGTCCTAACAGCGCGATAACATAGAAAAGAGTAAACTATCTAGTAAACCTATAGGGCTATGTTAGCTAGGCAACGCCTGCTAACCTAAAGTAGCAACTCTATTATTACGATACGTGTTAAACTCCTAAAAAAACCCTTTATTAGTAGAAGAAAACACTTTATAGAGAAACTCGCAATAATTAGCAGTCTAGCAAGTATATTGCTAGGGTGCTAGGGACGTACTAGGGGGGTCGCGGCTTATATAAATTAAAACCTAGGCTACTATGCGCTAGTCTACTTAAGTTATTTACCTCTAGTAACTACTAATAGTACTAAGGGCAGTTTAGAGTTTTAAAAATAACATTATTTCTTATAAGTAAGTTAATTTTATATTCCTATACGTATATATCTACTTTATAAGTGTTAATTATTAATTAACCCTAATTACTAGTTAGAACTAAGAGCTATAGTTTACTATATAACCTTATAATCTAGCATCTATAAATGCTGTAATAACGCACCTTATAAAGTCTCTTAAGAGTGTGCCGCTTAGGTAGTAGTAAGGTTCTAGTATATCGCTACTGCGACCTTACTATTAAGACGGCATTAGTTAGTACGCGTTTACGCTTAGTAGTATAAGAAGCTCTTACTTTATACTATACTGCTATAACCCCGCTATAAATAGAATCTAAGTAAAGGCGTAAAGACTCTAGAGAGTGCTTATAATATTATTAGTAAGAGAGGGTTAAGGCCTAGCAGTAATAGCAAGTATAAAGAACGCAGTTAAGAGCTCTATATACTCTTTAGCTCTAATACTACTATTATTATTATGCCTTTACTATCCCTTCCTACTGCCTCTAATAAGCTAATCCTAGCTTATATTTACGAGTTGCTAGCCTATCTAAAGCCCTAGCCTATTCTTATATAAGACTAGTGCTTAGAGTGCCTACTACAATTCGCAAATAAGGCTTAGTATAAGGCTTAGAGAGCTAATTACCTAACTAAGTACTATAATAATAGTAAGTTTTACGCCTATATTAACTAGTTCTCTAAGTATTTAGGTTATATTAAGCGTAAAGAAGTTTATAAGCCTATAGGTACCCTTTATACTATAAGCTCTCCGCTAACATTCTAGGTAGGTTTCGCCTATATTTTACTATAGCTTTAACATCTTAACCTAGCTACTTAAATATACAGTTAAGAAGAGCTCTTAGGTTAGTATACTATTACAGTAGCTATAAGAGCGGGTTTATAATTACGCTATTAAGCTAAACTAGGGCGTAATTAATACGCGCGTAGCTTATAAGCGGGAGGTCGCCTACTAGGGTAGTAAAGAGGCGCTTTAGCAGCATTATGCTACTAAATATACGCGTAACTTTAAGTAATATAAGGTGTATACTTACTTACTCTTTATAGTTAGTGCTAACTTTTACTAGCATAGTTTAGGCAGCGTTAGCTCTCTTAAGCCTACTAATTTTATTATTAATTCTATATTTAAGCTATAGTTTACAGCTCTATATAATAATAACGTAACGCAACCTAAGGGTTATAATAACTATAAGCGCTAGTAGTACTACTTTAGTAGTAAGATTCTAATAGCTCCCTATAAGAGTAGCGGCATAGTGCTAGTTACTCTCTATAAGCGTAGTAATAGTAGTCCTTAGTTACTAGGTACCTTAAGGTTGCTTAGGAATTAGGCCCTATTATATATATAATCTAAATTAACATTTAACTTACTTACTTACTTTTTACCTAGCTTATAATATAAGCTTTATAGCTATCTAGTAACTATATTTTTTAGGAAGTAGTAGTGTCGCATAATTAGTAGGTTTTATAATCCTAAGGTCTTTAGTATATATTATATTAAGATTTTAAAGAGTAGCTTAAGCTATTTCTTTATAAGTCTTCCCCGCTGTTTTCCTAAGCGCGTTCTAGGGGGGTTACGCTTAGAGGGTTATAGTAAGTAATTATCTAGGTGTTCTTAGTACTCCTTAAGGACCTTATCGTAATAATTAAAGTTATTCTTAAATTCCTAGGTAGCCTCTTCTATAGGCTACCTTAGCTATTTAATAAGGTATTTTATTATACTATAAGTAACCTTATAGGCGAGAATTATCTTAACCTTATAGTAGTCGTATTTAGCTAACTCTACGTTCTAGACTAGGCCTAGTTTAAAACCGCTGCCCTTCTAGAGAGGTGTCTATTTCTCTAATAAGGAAATATAGAATATAGAATATAGCTAGAATATACCTAGGAGTAGGTTAAGCTAGTAGGTAAGCTTTCTATAGCGTTCCTTTATAGGGAATAGTCCTAAGTACTTAGCGTCTAGCTTCTTACTTAGGCGCTTTATCTTAATATTAGTTACTTTAAGTAGGACTTACTTACTAACACTAAAGTGTATATTAGTACGCTTAGAATTATACTACGCCTATTAGTAATACTAAGTATAAGTTAGTATATCCCTAACGTTAGACTAGTCCTTAGACTATTCTTAAAGATATATAGCTGTTTGCTAGCGTATGTTTAGGCTTACAGCAGGTTTATTCTAGAGTTCTAGAGGTAGTTATAACTAGTAGTTATCTAGAACGCTATTAAAGCCTTAGGTCTTAACTCTATAGGTAACTTTAATAGGTAATTACCTATAAGTAGAGTGCGGTTTAGAGTTATAAGCGTATTCCGCGAGAGGTAGTAATAAGAACTAATTATCCTGCCTCTAGTTATAATATATATAGAGAAATATTTTTAACTCCTAGTTTTACTACTTAGTCTAGCCGTCTATTTAAGAATAGAACGCAGTACTTATTTACCTCTTAATCTTAAGGTAAAAATAGACGTTACTTTAGAACTCGCTAGTAAAGACTATGCCCTAGTCTATTAATAGACTATTAGAGGGACTAGTCTTAAGGAATACTTCTATATATAGAAGGTCTGCTAGAGACTGTGTAGTAATTTTCTTAGTTATAGGAAGGTACTAGATATACTTTATAAAGCAGTTAATAAGGACTAGAATTACGTTATATTAGATTTCTACTAGGTTAGTTAACACTAGCAGGTCTATAATAAAATCTAGAGAGAAATCTCTCTAGGGTTTAGTAAGTAGTAGAATTAATTCTAACATACCCTATAGCTTATACTGCTAGGTCTTATTAATCTAATAGGGGACGTAGCTCTTAATATAGCTTTTAACATCTTTAGCTAGGCTAATCTAGTAGTACTTTTACTAGAGGATAGATATTATCTTATTAACGCTATAATACACTCCTAAGAGATTATTATAATTCTTAGAGAGGATGTTTTCGCGGAGGGCTTTATTATTAGGAATCTACACTTTTCTACTCCTACGCAGAACGCCTTAAGGATCTTAAGTTTATTAAGAATAACCCCTAGAAGTTTTATTATTTCTAGTTGCTAGCTATAAGTGCTTATAATAGGCTACATTACGTTCCTGCACCTTATAGAGGTAATTAAGGAGGGCTTTAGATAGATTTAAAGTAAAGGCTCTCTTATTACGTATAGCTGCACGTACAGACAGGTGCGAGGTATATATCTTAAGGTTAAGGCACTAATACAGTCCTAAGTTCTCGTTAGCATATGCTCGCGCTTTAGGATTAGATTCCTTTATAGATATTAAGAAAGCTAATAGTAGTAACGTATTACTAAGGACTAGCGCTATGCTAGGGGATCTTATATTAGCGTTAGTTATAGCGCGTACGCCGCGTGCTATCTAACTACTAGCACTAGCAGCTATAGACTTCTAGAAGGCCTACACCTAAAGCTTATTTTAGAGAGTAGAGAGCATAATATTATAAAGCTCTTTTACCTCCTTAGCTTAAAAGCCCTTAGCATAATTAGGTCTCTATAATAGGGCATCTGCAGGGTTCGCAGAGCCTAGCTTATATTTAATTTTAAAATTAAACTTAGCTAACTCTTCTGCCTAGCGTGCTTGCTTAGAGTTAAGCTTCTTAGTAGTTATAAAATACTTAAGGTTATTATAGTTAGTAAGTACCTAGATTATACTTAGGGTATACTTAAGGTAGTGCTATTATACCTTAAAGCATTTAACTATAGCACTTAGCTCTTTATTATAAGTATACTAATAAATTAATAGGCTAGTAAACTTCTAGCTTTAGTACGCTACTAGTTTCTAGTACTAGGCTGTTAAGTCTCTGCTAGTTATAGGCTATATTAGTATTATAGCTATAGTAAATTTTAAAGCGTCTATAATAACTATAATTAGTTTAGTTAGGTTAAAGTATTAAAGAATAGGAGCCTAAGTAAACAGCTTACGCAGCCTTAGGAATAAATCTTACGTAGGGTCTAGCTAGGACTATTTCTTATACTACTTAGTTAGACTCTTTTTAGTCTTCTGCGGCTAAGCCTTCTTACCCTTAAGCCTAGAACCTACCTAGCTCTCTAGCGGGACTTAGGCGGCCACTATGTACTCTAGTAAGGGTTAAACAACCTCTAAATAATTATAAATAAATTATTAATAGAAGTTAGTAAAGCCTATAAAGCTTAAATGTCCTAGTAGCTCTTAGGCTCTAGCTATTTCTTAATAGTTTAAACCTATACTAGGTCTATCACAACGCCTTATAGGGTAATAATAAAGCTAAGAAACTCTACTAATTTTATAAAGAAACTACATTTAGAGGCTTTAGCGTATAACCCCTATTTATAAAGCTATTATAGAACTTCCTAAACGTAACGCTTATAATTATCCTTATCTTTAGAGAAGATAAGGATATTGTCTAAGTAGATAACGTACGTACAATCTAGCAGGCCGCTAAGGGCTCTATAGATATACAACTAGAAGGTTATAGGGGCATTAGTTAAGCTAAATAGTATAACTAGGTATTTAAAGTGTCTATAATAGGTTTTAAACGCTGTCTTCTACTCGTCCCCCTTCTTAATCCGCAGCCTATAATAGGTATCGCGGAGATTAAGTTTGCTAAAGACCTTAGCCTTTAAAAGCTAGTTAAGCATTTCGCTAACTAATAGGATTAGATAATAATTTTTAATTATAACCTTATTTAATCTACGGTAATTAACATAGAGGCGTATTATACTATTTGCCTTTAGAATAAAGAGAATTAGAGCACTAGTAGAAGATTTACTATACCTAATTTATCCCTTCTCTAGCGCAGAGTTAAGGTAGTCCTAGAGAATATCTAGCTCGCGATTAGAGAGGTTATAAATAGGCAGGTTAGGCAGATTCTTCTCTTCTATTAGGTTAATAGCGTAGTTATACTCTAAATTCTGCAGAATGCGCGCGGCCCCTTTAGCATTAAAAACGTAAAGCTAATCCTAGAGGTATTCTAGGATAAGAGCTTATTCTTCTGCGGAAAGTTAGTTCTTACTAGCCTTATTCTAGAACCTAGGCAGAGCCCTCTTAGGGCTGCTATAGTTCTTACCTAGATAAATTTTAGTATAGTTTAGATAACTATTATATATAGAATAGGAGACTTTTACTATAGTAATCTATAGAAGGTTCCTAAGCTCTAGGTAGTCCTTAACATATTTAGTTATATGTTTAAGTATTTTAGCTATTTATTCTTTTAGCTAGAGGAGTTTACGCAGGCGCTAGTACTTAGCGTTCTATTAGATATTACTACTAGGGGCGGCTATAGCTAGGGAAGTATTAGTAAGGTACTATAGTATCTCTACTATTTTCTTACCCTTAATAAAAGTAGCTTCCTCCCTTAAAAGGCTTTAGGCTATAAAGTTTTAAGGGTAGAGTATATATACCTTTTTTCTAGGTTCTAGTCTCTTAAGAAGTAATACTAGATCTTAAATCTTAATACGCTCCTTGCTAGCTTCCTAGGGCTACTACTTAAAGGTGCTAGTACTATACTAGACCTTAGGGTTAGCTATAGCTAACTAAGGGTAGCCTAGAATAAAGTTAAAATTATTAAACTATACTACTTAAAAGGTTTAGGGGCCTATAGTCTACTACTTACCTAGGCTGTTATAGTATATAAGTATTAGAGAGTAGGCTAAACTAAGCTATAACGCAGTTTAGTTAATTATATTTACCTATAGCTTTATATAATTAATAGAGGGAATTTACAGCTAAATTACTATTTTCTTTTAAATAAGGTTTAATTTAGCTCTAGAGTTAAAAAGTCCTTATAATATTACTAAAACCCTATTAGAGTTAAGTAGTTAAACATTAACTACTAACTAGAGTTAGGTGTTACCTTTAGTTAGTCCTAGCGGCTAGGTATTAAGGGTTACTACTAGAACTTCTCTTTTTTTACCTAGTTATTAGACTTATCTAGCTTCTAGTTGCTACCGCGTTATCTCTAGTAAGGCTTCTTATTTCTCTTAGAGTAATCTCTTAAAGAACCTACTTCTCTATTAGGTTTAGATAGAGTTATACTATAGGTAGAATCTAGACAGTTCTAAGAGCCACCCTTAAATAATTTCTACTTATTTAGGCGCTTCTACTTATTACCCTTAGGTAATAATGCTTTACGCTTTCTACCTATAGATAACGTTCTACTAGCTTATAGTTAGAATGTGCTTAGAAGAGGCCTAGTAACCTCTAGGGCTATCTCTGCATTCCTAACAGCTTACTTAAAAGAGTTTTAGTTAGTAATATTTTTAAGCTACCTAGCCCTCTATACCTCGCGTCTTAATAGCTTAGAATATTAGGCCTAGACGAAGAAGACCTTCGCTATTTTACCCTAGGGCCCCTTAAAGGGGTCTAGGTTAAGAAAAGCTAACTAGTTAGTAAGGTAGTTATAGAAGAAGTTAAACTTATTCTCTTATTACTACTTTAAGTTCTAAAAGTAGAAGTAGTTTCTATACTTTATAAGAATAGGGTCTTCTATAAGGCTCTAGACCTACTATTATATCTATGCCTAGGTAATTAGAGTCTAGTTATTAACCTCTTAGTTAAGGATATCTTAGTATATATTAAATTTAATTAACGTAATAATTTATTAGGTGCGTTACGTGTAATCTTTAGTTATAAAGTTAATATCTATAAAGTAATTAATATATTTAATCTAACGTTTAATCTACTAAATAGATAGGGGTTTCTTTACTTCTCTAAGTTTAAGAGCGTTCCTAGCTTAGGTTAGACTTTAGATAGCCTTACGTATATTTTCTGTAGAAGTGCTAGCGGTATTACGTAGCGTTACTAGAGGGGTGCTAAAGTTATTATAGAAGGTATTATAAATAGCCTTTACTTTATTAATTTTAGCTTAGGGTGCGCTACTTCTCTATAATTAAACTTATTTCTAGAATAGCTCTATTTAATAGGCTACTATAGGTTAGTTAAATCTTTAACGCGTTATTTTTATTTTACTACCTTAAAACGCAAGGTTTAACGCCTTACCTATATTAAGGTATTGCCTATAGTTATTATAGTTTCTATAGGTTATTAGTTTATTTCTACTAGCAGATAAAGGTAAACCTATACTGCTAATAGTATAGGACGCCTATATGCTAACGTCTTTGCGTAGACGTACTAGGTAGTTAGTAGGTCTAAGGAGGCCTTAGTCTTCCTTAGGGTCTAAGTTATTTTCTAGGTCGCGAAGTTTATCTTCCTTATCTAGTTCCTCTATAAAGCCTAGCTGCTAGTTGCGCAGCTAGTGTTATATTTACTCCGTAGCAAGCTAGGTCTTAGGAACTGCATAGAGTGTCTCTAGGGCCTAGCTAGAACCTACGCAGCCCTTTTACGCGCTAGCTTTTATTCTAGTTATTTTACTAGTTCTAAGGGCGCTAGTTTAAAGGAATTATTATTAATAGTTCTATTAGTAATAGAATAGAAAGCTTTATTTCCTGCCTGCCTTAGCTATTGCGTCTAAAGAGAGTTAGAAGGATTTAAATTATAAGAGTATATAGTAATAGGGGGACGAGTAGTAAAGCAACATATAGATTTAATAGGTAGACAAATTCTTAAGGAGTAAGGATACGTAGGAGCAAAGCTATATAGGGACGGTTACGTGCTAAGGTATAGCTAAGGCATGCCTAGCGGGTCTCCGGTGCAGAGAGGCGTTATAGCTAGACTAGGTGCCTACGCTACTACTAATATAAAACTAGAATTTAAGTGTAAGGGACTAGCTCTATACTACTAGGCCGCACATCTAAAAGATATAGCACGTAGTATCGGTTTCCGATACTAGGTGTAGTATAGAATAATATATATACTAATACGAAGGTATGTGTAGGTCTCGCCTTAGCGAGGGCACGTGCGGGGTAGTAGATACCAATGTAGGCGTAACATTAAGAGCTTATTACTATAGGCATCTAGACACCTATAGATAAGAGACTAATAGAAGTTTAGAGAAAGTTATTTCTAAACCCTTAATATAAGAATACCTAATAGTTACCTAGTACTAATAATAGAGAACTAGATATCTACTATATTAGAGCAGCACTCCTAATAACCCTATCTTAATAACTAAACTATAAGATCTTTACTATCTCTATAGCTAATATAAATAAGGCCTTAAAAGAAAGAAAGTATACTAACCTAGAGATAAAGGTATCTTATAAGTATTATAACCTATTATACGTATTCTCTTAAAAAGAGGCTAATAAACTACCTAAGAGATAATTATATAACTATAAGATTAAACTAATATCTAGTAAATAGCTAGAATATAGACCTCTATACAGTATATTTTAGAATAAACTAAAAGTGCTATAGAAGTACCTTAATAACTATCTATTAAAAGGGTTTATTTAAGCTAGCTTATTACTTATAGCCTCCTTAGTTATCTTTATAAAAAAGCTAGGTAGAGGTCTACGCTTTTACGTTAATTACTAAGCGCTTAACGCCCTAATAATTAAGAACTAGTACTTAATCCTCTTACTATAAGAAACTCTAAGTTAGTTAAGTAAGGCTAGGTTCTATATAAAGTTTAACATTATTACTGCCTTTAATAAGCTATAGATAGCTAACGGAGATAAATAGTTAACTACCTTCTAAATCTAATATAGTTTATTTAAATACCTAGTAATGCTATTTAGCTTAGCTAACGCTCTAAGCACATTCTAGCATTTAATAAATAATATACTCTAACTATACCTTAACATCTTCTATATAGCCTATATTAATAATATACTAGTCTATAGTAATTCTTTAGCTAAATGTAAGAAATACGTCTAATTAGTACTTAAGGTATTAGAAGAAGCTAGCCTATAACTTAATATAGATAAATATAAGTTCTATAAGACTAAAGTTACGTACGTAGAGTATATAATCTCTACTAAGAAGATCCTAATAGACTCTAATAAAGTTAGAATAATTATAGAGTAGGAGTATCTAAAGAACGTAAAGAATATATAAGCCTTTATTAGGTTTACTAACTTCTACTAATAATTTATTAATAACTTCTCTAATCTTATAAGCCTACTTATAGCCCTTATAAAGAAAAACGCATAATTCTAGTTTAACCTAATCTATTAGAAAGCTTTTAACGTACTAAAGAAAGCGTTTACTAAGACTTCTATTCTTAAATACTTTAACCTAGAACTTCTAATAATTATAGAAGTAAACGCCTCTAACTATATTATAGTAAGTATTATACCTTAGACTAACGCTAAAGATATAACTTAGCCTATTACGTACTTCTTAAAGCGTATAAGCTCTACTAAGGGTAACTATAAGATCTATAATAAAGAATTACTTATAATTATCTATAACGAGCAAAAGGATTACCTTAAGCCGTCTTAGACTTAACTGGCATATGTACTTAGAGCAGGGAAAATGGGCGTATTTTCCACGCGACATTATCTAATACTTTAAGTAATAGAGACCTAAACTTAAAGGAGCTGCCTTCCTAATTAAGGTACGAAGTAACTATAAAAACCTATAGTACTTTATAATAATAAAGTAGCTAAGCTACTAATAAGCCTAATAGTCTAAATACCTCTTTTAATTTAACTATATAATAACCTACTATTTTAAAAAGAAGAAAGAGAAGCCTAATACTCTAATAAGATGCACTTAAGACGTCTCTGCGTAAGATAAAGCCTAATAAGGTAGAAACTAGACACTATTAAGGCCTAAACTATTCTTTAAGCCTTTAGGGCTTTCTAGAATAATATCTCTAAGAGCTCTAATAATAATAAACCTAACTAAGATAGATTACTTAATAACAGACGTTATTAATAATAAATATACTAATAATAGGTTTATTTAATATACGCTAAAGTTACTCTAAGGAGGCGCCTAATAGTCTAAACTAGTTACTCTAAGTAAGTATAAAGACTAAAATAGTAGATTATACTACTAAGACTAATTAGTAATTTCTAACTTTAATAAACTAGGAATTAAGTTATACTAACTTATACATAAGTCTCTTATTAGTAGTTATTCTAGTAGAGGAAAGACTCTTAATATTCTTTAGTATAAGTATTACTCTTTATATATAAACTTAATTATATTACGTATCTTCTTAATTATCTTATTTATATTAGCTACTTACAGTGCCTAATAGGCTAGGCGAACTATATTTATTAGGGGTTTAAAATCTATTTAGGGGTAGTATTTATAATCTATAAGAAATAAAGAAACTTATATAGATTTAGATGTTATATTATTAGCTTTAAACTATACTATTAGTAGCTATTATACCTAGTTATCTTATTAGTAGTTTATAAATGCTTAAAGGACTTATTCTATTATAGCGTTTACATTCTTAGTTTATTTATTACTTTTAAGGTAGAAAGTAGTAAAGAGTTAGGCTTAAAACTTTAGTTATTTATATAGTTTATTATAGAAGGCAGAGATAAACTATATTTCTTAATTAGATACTATAATATTAGGCAGGCTATAATAGACCTATATATATTAGAGGAATAGTTCTACTATTATAGAGGCCATTATTAATACGTAGAGGATTATATATTAGTACTTTAATAGTCTATTAACTACTACTATAATATTTATATAGCCTTTAGATTTAGGTAAGTTAATAATAAAGTTAATAAAGATGTCTTACTATTACTGATTAGGTATAGGTAATAGTTTTAATAAGCTATAGTACTTCTTATAGAAAGCCTTTACCCTATAATAGGTATAATAGTAGGTAATAAATTATTAGATAGTATTAAATATACGCGGCTAGTAATACTTACGCTAAAGAATATTAAGAGTCTTTCCTCTACTAGGGTAGCTACTAATAAGAGACTTATATATAAGTTAGAGTAACTTAATTCTTAGTTTATTAGAGTTAAAGATTACTAATTAGTCTTAGTAGTATAATCTGCTATTTTAGTCTTTATACTTACTTAGAGTAACTAGTTTAGACTATTAGGCGCCTTTATAGAGTAACTTTAGTATATCTTAAATAAATCTATTATTAGCATATTTATTATTAATAATGTCTATTATTAAGCAATCTATATTAGTTAGGTTTATTATTAGGGCTCTTAGGGATATTATCCTAGAAAGCTCTAAAGGCTTAGAGAATAGTTTAGGCCTTAATAGTGTCTAGTTTCTACCTTATTAGGCTTTATCTTACGCAAAGACATCTTAAGAGCGTCTTATTAGAGTATTAGGCTTCTCTCCTTTCTTTCTAGGATAATAGATTATTATAAAGTTAAATTAGAAGAGGTATTTAGACTATTAGGCTTATTAGTAGCTTAGCTACTTTATTATTATAAAGTACTATAGGTTCTTATTATTACTTAGTACTTTAATTAGGAAGGCAGCTTCTTTAAGTTTAGGTCTTTATTACTTAAAATATTAGATAATTATAAGTAATTCTTTATTATAGATCTTATAGTTACCCTTAGTAGAGCTTATACGCTTTAAGAAGTACGTAATAGGCTAAGTTATATCTTTAGCGTTAGTCTAAGGTATAATACTTACTATAATATAGTTAGAGGCGTTTACTTCTATAATTATTAGAAGTTCTAGGTTAAAGTATTTAAGAATAGAAGTCTTAGTAAACGCTTTCTTTAGTACGTTAAAAGCTTTCTAATAGATTAGGTTAAACTAGAATTATGCGTTTTTCTTTATAAGGGCTATAAGTAGGCTTATAAGATTAGAGAAGTTATTAATAAATTATTAGTAGAAGTTAGTAAACCTAATAAAGGCTTATATATTCTTTACGTTCTTTAGATACTCCTACTCTATAATTATTCTAACTTTATTTAGGTTTATCTAATTTCTTTTAGTAGAGATTACGTACTCTAGGTATATAACTTTAGTCTTATAGAACTTATATTTATCTATATTAAGTTATAGGCTAGCTTCTTTTAGCGCCTTAAATACTAGTTAAACGTGCTTCTTATATTTAGCTAGAAAATTACTATAGACTAGTATATTATTAATATAAGCTATATAGAAGATATTAAGGTATAGTTAGAGTACGTTATTTATAAAATACTAGAACGTGTTTAGGGCATTAGCTAAGCTAAACAGTATTACTAGGTATTTAAATAGACTATATTAGGTTTATAAGGTAGTTAACTATTTATCTTCTTTAGCTATCTATAGCTTATTAAAGGCAGTAATAATATTAAACTTTATATAGAACTTAGCCTTACTTAACTAACTTAGGGTTTTCTACAGTAAGGGGATTAAGTACTAGTACTTAATTATTAGGGCGTTAAGCGCTTAGTAATTAATATAGAAGCTTAGACCTCTACCTAGCTTCTTTATAAAGATAACTAGAAAGTTAATAGGTAATAAGCTAGCTTAGATAAATCCTTTTAATATGTAATTATTAAGATACTTCTATAGCACCTTTAGTTTATTTTAAGATATACTATATAGAGGTTTATATCTAGGGTATTTACTAGGCATTTGTAAGGGTACATAGCAATAGAGGAACGAGTAGTAAAGCAATGTATAGATTTAATAGGCAGACAAATTCTTAAGGAGTAAGAATACGTGGGAGCAAAGCTATATAGGGACGGTCACGTGCTGAGGTGTGGCTAAGGCATGCCTAGCGGGTCTCTAGTATAGAGAGGCGTTATAATAGCCCTCCCCCTTTTTACGGCGTTATCC
>MU005577.1:1315312-1344097 GCA_010405425.1 Lentithecium fluviatile CBS 122367 | reverse complement strand
CCCCCTTTTACGGCGTCGTCCTAATAGCGTAATAATATAGAAAGAAGTAATCTATTTAGTAGATCCGTAGGGCTATGTTAGCTAGGCAACGCCTACTAACCTAAAGTAGTAACTCTATTATTATAATACATATTAAACTTCTAAAAAAACCCTCTATTAGTAGAAAAAAATACTTTATAGAGAAACTTATAATAATTAGCAGTCTAGCGAGTATATTACTAGAGTGCTAGGGACGTACTAGGGAGGTCGCGGCTTATATAAATTAAAACCTAGGCTACTATACGCTAGTCTGCTTAAGTTATTTACCTTTAGTAACTACTAATAGTACTAAGGGCAGTTTAGAGTTTTAAAAATAACGTTATTTCTTATAAGTAAGTTAATTCTATGTTCCTATACGTACATATCTACTTTATAAGTATTAATTATTAATCTACTCTAATTACTAGTTAGAACTAAGAGCTATAGTTTACTCTATAATCTTATAATCTAATATTTATAAATGCTATAATAACGCACCTTATAGAGTTTCTTAAGAGTATGCCGCTTAGATAGCAGTAAGGTTCTTGTGTATTACTGCTATAACCTTACTATTAAGATAGCATTAGTTAGTGCGCGTTTACGCTTAGTAGTATAAGAAGCTCTTACTTTTTACTATACTGCTATAACCCTACTATAAATAAGATCTAAGTAAAGGCGTAAAGACTTTAGGAAGTGCTTGTAATATTATTAGTAAGTAAGAGTAAAGGCCTAGTAGTAATAGTAAGTATAAAGAACATAATTAAGAGCTCTATATGCTCCTTAGCTCTAATACTACTATTATTATTATACCCTTACTATTTCTTCCTACTACCTCTAATAAGCTAATCCTAGCTTATATTTATAAGTTACTAACCTATCTAGAGCTCTAGCCTATTCTTATATAAGACTAGTGCTTAGGGTGCCTACTATAGTTCGCAAATAAGGCTTAGTATAGGGCTTAGAAAGCTAATTACCTAACTAAGTACTATAATAATAGTAAGTTTTATGCCTATATTAACTAGTTCTCTAAGTGTTTAGGTTATATTAAGCGTAAAGAAGTTTATAAGCCTATAGGTACCCTTTGCGCTATAAGCTCTCTATTAATATTCTAGATAGGTTTTGCCTATATTTCGCTGTAGCTTTAACATCTTAACCTAGTTACTTAAATATGCGGTTAAGAAGAGCTCTTAGGTTAGCGCGCTATTATAGTAGCTATAGAAGCGGGTTTATAATTACGCTATTAAGCTAAACTAGGTTATAATTAATGCGCGCGTAGCTTATAAGTAGAAGGTTGCCTACTAGGGTAGTAAAGAGGCGCTTTAGTAGCATTATACTACTAAATATACGCGTAATTTTAAGTAATATAAGGTATACGCTTACTTACTTTTTTATAGTTAGTACTAACTTTTACTAGTATAGTTTAGGTAGCGTTAGCTCTCTTAAGCCTACTAATTTTATTACTAATTCTATATTTAACCTGTAGTTTATAGCTCTATATAATAATAATATAACGTAACCTAAGGGTTATAATAACTATAAGCGCTAGTAGTGCTACTTTAGTAGTAAGATTCTAATAGCTCTCTATAGAGGTAGCGGCATAGCGCTAGTTACTCCCTATAAGCATAGTAATAGTAGTTCTTAGTTACTAGGTACCTTAAGGTTACTTAGGGATTAGACCCTATTATATATATAATCTAAATTAACTATTAACTTACTTACTTACTTTCTACCTAGCTTATAATATAAGCTTTATAGTAGTCTAGTAACTATATTTTTTAGAGAGTAGTAGTATCGCATAATTAGTAGGTTTTATAATTCTAAGATCTTTAGTATACGTTATATTAAGATTTTAAAGAGTAGCTTAAGCTATTTCTTTATAGGTCTTCCCTACTATTTTTCTAAGCGCGTCTTAGGGGGGTTACGCTTAGAGGGTTATAGTAAGTAATTATCTAGGTGTTCTTAGTACTTCTTAAGAACCTTACTATAATAATTAAGGTTATTCTTAACTTTCTAGGTAGCCTCTTCTATAGGCTACCCTAGCTATTTAATAAAGTATTTTATTATACTATAAGTAACCTTATAGGTAAGAATTATCTTAACCTTATAGTAGTTATATTTAGCTAACTCTTTGTTCTAAACTAGGCCTAGTTTAAAACTGCTACCCTTCTAGGGAGGTGTCTATTTCTCTAATAAGAAAATATAGAATATAAGATATAGCTAGAATATACCTAAAGGTAGGTTAAGCTAGTAGGCAAGCTTTCTATAGCGTTCCTTTATAGGGAATAATTCTAAGTACTTAGCGTCTAGCTTCTTACTTAGGCGCTTTATCTTAATATTAGTTACTCTAAGTAGGACTTACTTACTAACACTAAAGTGTATATTAGTACGCTTAGAATTATACTACGCCTATTAGTAACGCTAAGTATAAGTTAGTGCGTTCCTAACGTTAGACTAGTTCTTAGACTATTCTTAAAGATATATAGCTATTTACTAGCGTATATCTAGGCTTATAGTAGGTTAATTCTAGAGTTCTAGAGGTAGTTATAACTAGTAGTTATCTAGAACGCTATTAAAATCTTAGGTCTTAACCCTATAAGTAACTTTAATAGGTAATTACCTATAAGTAAAGTGTAGTTTAGAGTTATAAGTGTATTTTATAAGAGGTAGTAATAAGGACTAATTATTCTACTTCTAGTTATAGTAGATATAGAGGAACGTTTCTAACTTCTAGTTTTACTACTTAGTCTAGCTGTCTATTTAAGAATAGAACGCAGTGCTTATTTACCTCTTAATCTTAAGGTAAAAATAGATATTACTTTAGAACTTGCTAGTAAAGACTATGCCCTAGTCTTTTAATAGACTATTAGAGGAACTAGTCTTAAGGAACACTTCTATATATAGAAGGTCTGCTAGAGACTATATAGTAATTTTCTTAGTTATAGGGAGGTACTAGATATACTTCGCAAAGCAGTTAATAAGAACTAAAATTGCGTTATATTAAATTTCTACTAAGTTAGTTAATACTAGTAGGTTTATAATAAAATCTAAAGAGAAATCTCTTTAGAGTTTAGTAGATAGTAGAATTAATTCTAATATACTCTATAGCTTATACTAATAGGTCTTATTAATCTAATAGAGGACGTAGCTCTTAATATAGCTTTTAACGTCTTTAGCTAGGCTAACCTAGTAGTACTTTTACTAGAGGATAGATATTATTTTATTAATACTATAATATTTTTCTAAGAGATTATTATAATTCTTAGAGAGGATATTTTTATAGAGGGCTTTATTATTAGGAATCTATACTTTCTCGCTCCTACGCAGAACGCCTTAAGGATTATAAGTTTATTAAGGGTAACCTCTAGAAGTTTTATTATTCCTAGTTACTAGCTATAAGTGCTTATAATAGGCTATATCGCGTTCCTACACCTTATAGAGGTAATTAAGAAGGGCCTTAGACAGATCTAAAGTAAAGGCTCTCTTATCGCGTATAGCTACACGCACGAATAGGTGCGAGGTATATATCTTAAGGTTAAGGCACTTATATAGTTCTAAGTTCTTATTAGCATATACTCGCGCTCTAGGATTAGATTTCTTTATAGATATTAAGAAAGCTAATAGTAGCAACGTATTTCTAAGGACTAGCGCTATATTAAAGAATCTTATATTAGCGTTAGTTATAGCGCGTACGCTACGTGCTATCTAACTACTAGTACTAGTAGCTATAAAATTTTAAAAGGCTTATACCTAGAGCTTATTTTAGAGAGTAGAAAGCATAATATTATAAAGCTCTTTCGCCTCCCTAGCTTAAAAGCCCTTAGCGTAATTAGGTCTTTATAATAGAGCATCTATAGAGTTTATAAAGCCTAGCTTATATTTAATTTTAAAATTAAACTAAGCTAACTCTTCTATCTAGCGTGCTTACTTAGGGTTAAGCTCCTTAGTAGTTATAAAATACTTAAGGTTATTATAGTTAGTAAGTACCTAGATTATACTTAGGGTATACTTAAGGTAGTGCTACTACACCTTAAAGTACTTAACTATAGTACTTAGCTCTTTATTATAAGTATACTAATAAATTAATAGGCTAGTAAACTTTTAGCTTTAGTACGCTACTAGTTTCTAGTGCTAGGCTATTAGGTCTTTACTAATTATAGGCTGCATTAGTATTATAGCTATAGTAAATTCTAAAGCGTCTATAATAACTATAATTAGTTTAGTTAGGTTAAAGTATTAAAGAATAGAAGCCTAAGTAAATAGCTTACGTAGCCTTAGAAATAAATCTTACGTAGGGTCTAGCTAGAACTATTTCTTATACTACTTAGTTAAACCCTTTTTAGTCTTCTATAGCTAAGCCTTCTTACTCTTAGGTCTAGAACCTGCCTAGCTCTCTAGCAGGACTTAGGCGGCTACTATATACTCTAGTAAGGGTTAAATAACCTTAAAATAATTATAAATAAATTATTAATAGAAGTTAGCGAAGCCTATAAAGCTTTAAATATCCTAGTAGCTCTTAGGCTCTAGCTATTTCTTAATAGTTTAAACCTATACTAGGTTTATTATAACGCCTTATAAAGTAATAATAAAGCTAAGAAACTCTACTAATTTTATAAAGAAATAATATTTAAAGGCTTTAGCGTATAACCCCTATTTATAAAGCTATTATAGAACTTCCTAAACGTAACGCTTATAATTATTCTTATCTTTAGAGAAGATAAGAATGTTATCTAAGTAGATAACGCACGTATAATCTAGCAGGCCGCTAAGGGCTCTATAGATATATAACTAGAAGGTTATAGAGGCATTAGTTAAGCTAAATAGTATAACTAGGTATTTAAAGTATTTATAATAAGTTTTAAACGCTATCTTCTACTTATCCCCTTTCTTAATTCGCAGCCTATAATAGGCATTACGGAGATTAAGTTTACTAAAGACTTTAGCCTTTAAAAGCTAGTTAAGCATTTTACTAACTAATAGAATTAGGTAATAATTTTTAATTATAACCTTATTTAATTTATAGTAATTAATATAGAGGCGTATTATGCTATCCGCCTTTAGAATAAAGAGAATTAGAGTACTAGTAGGAGATTTACTATACCTAATTTATCCCTTCTCTAGCGTAGAGTTAAGGTAGTTCTAGAGGATATCTAGCTCGCGATTAGAGAGGTTATAAATAGGTAGGTTAGGCAGGTTCTTTTCTTCTATTAGGTTAATAGCGTAGTTATACTTTAAATTCTACAGAATGCGCGCGGCCCCTTTAGCATTAAAAACGTAAAGCTAATCCTAGAGGTATTCTAGGATAAGAGCTTATTCTTCTATAGAAAGTTAGTCCTTACTAGCCTTATTCTAGAACTTAGGCGGAGCCCTCTTAGGGCTGCTACAGTTCTTACTTAAACAAATTTTAGTATAGTTTAGATAACTATTATATATAGAATAGGAGACTCTTACTATAGTAATCTATAGAAGGTTTCTAAGCTCTAGGTAGTCCTTAACATATTTAGTTATATATTTAAGTATTTTAGCTATTTATTCTTTTAGCTAGAGGAGTTTACGTAGGCGCTAGTACTTAGCGTTCTATTAGATATTACTACTAGGGGCAGCTATAGCTAGAGAAGTATTAGTAAGGTACTATAGTATCTTTACTATTTCTCTGCCTTTAATAAAAGTAGCTTTCTCCCTTAAAAGGGTTTAGGCTATAAAGTTTTAAAGATAGAGTATATACGCCTTTTTTCTAGGTTCTAGTTCCTTAAGAAGTAATACTAGATCTTAGATCTTAATACGCTTCTTACTAGCTTCCTAGAGCTGCTACTTAAAGGTGCTAGTACTATACTAGACCTTAAGGTTAGCTATAGCTAACTAAGAATAGCCTAGAATAAAGTTAAAGTTATTAAACTATGCTACTTAAAAGGTTTAGGGGCCTATAGTCTGCTACTCGCCTAGGCTATTATAGTATATAAGCGTTAGAAAGTAGGCTAAACTAAGCTATAACGTAGTTTAGTTAATTATATTCGCCTATAGCTTTATATAATTAGTAGAGGGAATTTATAGCTAAATTACTATTTTCTTTTAAATAAGGTTTAATTTAGCTTTAGAGTTAAAAAGTCCCTATAATATTACTTAGACTCTATTAGAGTTAAGCAGTTAAATATTAACTACTAACTAAAATTAGGTATTACCTTTAGTTAGTTCTAGCGGCTAGGCATTAAGAGTTACTACTAGAACTTCTCTTTTTTTACCTAGTTATTAGACTTATCTAGCTTCTAGTAACTACTATATTATTTCTAGTAAGGCTTCTTATCTCTCTTAGAGTAATCTCTTAAAGAACCTACTCCTCTATTAGGTTTAGATAGAGTTATACTATAGGTAGAATTTTAATAGTTCTAAGAGATACCCTTAGATAATTTCTAC
Organism: Lentithecium fluviatile CBS 122367; assembly: GCA_010405425.1. Classification (NCBI taxonomy): domain Eukaryota; kingdom Fungi; phylum Ascomycota; class Dothideomycetes; order Pleosporales; family Lentitheciaceae; genus Lentithecium; species Lentithecium fluviatile. Next base: position 1,337,671 of record MU005577.1, on the reverse strand, counting down.
TTATTTAGGCGCTTTTACTTATTACTTTTAATTATTAATGCTCTGCGCTTTCTACCTATAAATAATATTCTACTAGCTTATAGTTAGAAGGTGCTTAGAATAAGCCTAGTAACCTCTAGGGCTATCTCTGTATCTCTAATAGCTTACTTAAAAGAGTCCTAGTTAGTAATATTCTTAAGCTACCTAGCCCTCTATACCTTACGTTTTAATAGCTTAGGATATTAGGCCTAGATAAAGGAGACCTTTACTATTTCGCCCTAGAGCCCCTTAAAGAAGTCTAGGTTAAGAAGAGCTAACTAGTTAGTAAGGTAGTTATAGAAGAAGTTAAACTTATTCTTCTATTACTACTCTAAGTTTTAAAAGTAGAAGTAGTTCTTATACTTTATAAGGATAGAGTCTTCTATAAGGCTCTAGACCTACTATTATACCTATACCTAGGTAGTTAGAGTCTAGTTATTAACCTCTTAGTTAAAGATGTCTTAGTATATATTAAATTTAATTAATATAATAATCTATTAGGTGCGTTACGTGTAATCTTTAGTTATAAAGTTAATATTTATAAAGTAATTAATATATTTAATCTAACGTTTAATCTACTAAATAGATAGAGGTTTCTTTACTTTTTTAAGTTTAGAAGCGTTCCTAGCTTAGGTTAGACTTTAGATAGCCTTATATATATTTCCTATAGAAGTGCTAGCGGTGTTACGTAGCGTTACTAGGAGAATGCTAAAGTTATTATAAAAGGTATTATAAATAGCCTTTACTTTATTAATTTTAGCTTAGGGTGCGCTACTTCTCTATAATTAGACTTATTTCTAGAATAGCTCTATTTAATAGGCTACTATAGGTTAGTTAGATCTTTAACGCGTTATTTTTATTTTACTGCCTTAAAATATAAGGTTTAACGCCTTACCTATATTAGAGTATTACCTGCAGTTATTATAGTTTCTATAGGTTATTAGTTTATTTCTACTAGTAAATAAAGGTAGACCTATACTATTAATAGTGTAGAACGCCTATATACTAACGTCTTTACGTAGACGTACTAGGTAGTTAGTAGGTCTAAAAAGGCCTTAGTCTCCCTTAGGGTCTAAGTTATTTTCTAGGTTATAAAGTTTATCTTCCTTATCTAGTTCCTCTATAAAGCCTAGCTACTAGTTGCGCAGCTAGTGTTATATTTACTTTATAGCAAGCTAGGTCTTAGGAACTATATAGGGTGTCTTTAGAGCCTAGCTAGAACCTACGTAGCCCTTTTGCGCGCTAGCTTTTATCCTAGTTATTTTACTAGTTCTAAGAGCGCTAGTTTAGAGGAATTATAATTAATAGTTCTATTAGTAATAGAATAGAAAGCTTTATTTTCTACCCGCCTTAGCTATTACGTCTAAAGAGAGTTAAAAGGATTTAAATTATAAGGGTATATAGTAATAGAGGGACGAGCAGTAAAGCAATATATAGATTTAATAGGTAGATAAACCCTTAAGGAGTAAGGACACGTAGGAGCAAAGCTATATAGGGACGGTTACGTGCTAAGGTGTAGCTAAGGCATACTCGGCGGGTCTCTAGTATAGAGAGGCGTTACAGCATTAGTTTAATCTTATAGTTATATAATTATTTCTTAGGCAGTTTATTAGCTTTCTTTTAGAAGAATATATATAACAGGTTATAGTACTTATAGGGTACCTTTATTACTAGGTTAGTATACTTTCTTTCTTCTAAGGCCTTATCTATATTAGCTATAAAGGTAGCAAAGATCTTATAGTTTAGTTATTAGAATAGAATTATTAGAAGTACTACTCTAATATAGTAGATATCTAGTTCTCTATTATTAGTACTAGGCAACTATTAGGTATCCTTATATAAGGGTTTTAGAGATAACTTTCTCTAAACTTCTATTAGTCTCTTACCTATAGGTATCTAGGTGCCTATAGCGATAAGCTCTTAGGTTCTAGTTTTATATTAGTATTAGCGCAGGCACCTAGCCTAGTATTAGAAGAAGTTAAACTTTAGAACTTAGTTCTAGTAATTAAAGGTAACCTAATATTAATATAACTAAAATTAGCCTAGTATAAGATTATATCTTCTAGTATTAGTTATATATAGCTCTAATTACTCTTTATATCTATAGTAGGTAATTATAGTAGAGGTTATATATAAAATAGAACCTTCTTTAAGTTATTTTCTATTAAATCTAGTTAGGTGCAGTATCTAGATAAGTAGTTTTAGTTAGAGATTTAATTAGTGCGCTAGATTTTAATTTATATATTCTATACTATTAGCTTCTAAGTTAATAAGGGCTTAGACTATAGTAGTAAGTCTACCCTATCTTAATAAGATAGATATATTAATTTAATACTTTTAATTCTTAGTTAGGAAGGCAGTCTAAAGGTTAGCAGAGATCTAATATAATATAGGTTCTAAAAAGTAACTTAACTCTAAGATAAGCCTTTTTATAAACTTCTATAGCTATAGCTTTAGTAGGATTATTAGGAAGAGCTATAGAGTAAGGTAGTTAGGCTAGAACTTCTTTACTAATAAGTTAAAAGAGTAGTAGAGTAGGCAGAGATAGAAACGCTATTATTTTAGGTATAGAAAAGAGAAATAAAATAGTTATAAAAGATATAGCTATATTTACTATACTTAAATTATAGTCCTTTTTTTCTATAGTACTTATGCTCCTTTAATCTAGTATATATATAGCTTAAGTCTATTTCTATTATATTAGGATCCCTATAAGGGGGTAAGGAGCGTTAAGAGGTAGTTAGAGCAGAGTAGCAGGCTAGAAGGTACCTTATATTATTATTATATAGAGTAATTAGGTTAGCATAGTTATTTAGAGATAAGAAGATTAGAATACTAACTATTACTTAGTAAAGGTTATCTAATAGAGAATAGTAGAGCTAGTTAATCTAGGCGCCCTTATTTAGGTTTATATTAGTAATTAGGCGTTTAAAGTTAGTAAAGTAAAAGAAAAACCTCTTATTCTTTTACTTTAAGTTATTTAGTTAGCTTTAGGTAGTTAGTTTATAGTTTAAGTTACTATACGTAGCCTAAAGAAACCTAATAAGTTATATTATAGTATAAATATCTTTTTCTATTAATAGGTTAATAAGAGTAGCAGAGTTGCGTTTAAGTTAGAAGTAAGTATAAATTAATTATACCTCTTTATTAGGAAATTAGTTAGAGTTTCCTTTAAGATTATATTAGAGCTTAGTTAAGAAGAGTAGTAAGTCCTTTTTCTTTTCTATAAATAATAGTAGGTTAGGAAGCTTCTTAGATTAGATATTTAAAGTAGCTTAGGTCGTTAGGAGCGTCTATTAGAAGAGAGATAAGCTAGTTCTAGACTTTTAAGTAGTTATAGGCGCTAGTTAAACCTTAGCCTCTACTATAGCTTTAGGTAGAAGAGAGGCTAACTATTTAATAGTAGCTAAATGTTCTTTAAATTCTTATTAGAGGGCAGCTATATTATTATAGTATTAGGCCTCTTACTAGTTAAGAGTCTGCTATAACGCTTTATTACTAGTATTAATTACCTTACTACTAGCTTAGATAGATACTAGTTTAGTAAGGATTTATTATATTAGGTCCGCGTTAGTAGCTATAATAGCTAGGAGTAGAAATATAATGTAATATTATAAGAACGTAATAAGTAGGCCTTTAGTTCTTATAATAAAGACTAATTAATTACTACGCGTAATATCTAGGTAAATATAAGACGTTATGTATAGAATAGAAATAGCAAAATAGGTGCGAAGTAGAAATACTTAGAGGGGTAGTCTATGCTTCTAGTACGCAGACTAACTGCTAGTTAGGGTAAAGTTTAGAGAATAGTTCTAGACGTACTAATAATAGTACGAACAGGACTTAGCAGTGTTAGGGGATCTAGGGAGGATACCGTAATAATGCTTAACTAACTATTCTAAAGGAGTTTAGTACTTAATAGTATAGAAAAAAAAAGTAAGAAGATAGCGCGCGATAATAGAGGAAAATATACTTAATAGCGCTATAGAGAGTGCGATATAGCAGGGTATAATATAAAAACTTATTAAAATATTAATAAGTAGTTATATTTATAATATATAGGCCTTTTTAGAATAATATTCTTAAGATCTCTATATATAAGTTTAGAGCGTATTAATTTTAGTAGAGTCTTAGTAAAAGTTACTAATATGCTTATATAACTAGCATGCTTATAAGGAATATTAATACTCTCTCTCTCTCCCTCTATATATATATATAGAATAATATATATTATAGTTTTTAAATAAGCTGTCTATATAAACTAGCCGTTTACTATACTAACTCTCTAAGCCTTTATAGCTAAATAGGTTAATAATGCATTAAAATACTATTAATATAATAGCTATCTAGATATAAACAGTATCTATAGTATTCTTTTATATTTATATAAGTTATACCCTAGGCTATCTATAGCGCATGCAGCGTAATAAAGCCTATTAGCTAATATCTAACTACGCCTTATCTTAACGCGTTTTATTCTATAGCTGCTACTTAATCGCCTTGTAAATAATAATATCCTCTTCTACCTTTAATAAGATACCTTACTTCTAGATTTACTTCTTTTTGCGCTGTTTATGCGTTATAGCCGTCTTATTTACTCTCTTAGAGCTAGAGACTTATCTCTTTAGTAACGTAGCTAAATATAGCATTACTATAGCGTTTCCTTTAAGCTAATTAATTACTGTAATAATAAAGATAGGTAATAAACTTCTATAAAAGCGAATCTATTTAAAAATTAATATTAATTAAGACTCTAGTTTCTAGCTATTTATACATTGTTTTAGATTTCTATAGATTAATTTCTAATATAGGCGATGTTAGCATGTAAAGCTTAATACTAAGCTTTAATATAATTGCCTTTAGATTACATAAAACTAGGCTATCGCTTTAAGAGCTTATGTAAATATTATTCTTTATAATTAAGTAATTATAGCAGCGTAAAGGGCTAGTAGAAACTTAAGTTTTATAATATAGTTAATATTATTATAGATTAGACTCTTAATCTAATAGCTACATACTCGCTATAATGGTAAGAAGTAGCCTATATAAAGTAACTATAGGAGGTGCAATACGTATAGTTATTTATAAAGAGTATAGATATTTTTTTTATAAAGCTTTTAGAATTTTAGTAAGTTTTAGCTCTTATAGCTATTAAGAATTAGTAGCTAGCACGCGCCTACTTTATAATTCTTTATATACTTAATAAAGTACTATAATTACTTAACTTCTAGCTTATTAGTAGTCTAACTATTATTATTTAATATAGTAGCTAGTTGCTTAGTATATTATTATTCTTATTATAAATACTATAGTTAGTTATAGTATATACTATAAGCTTAAACTAGGCGTATATAATATTAGAATTCTTATAGAAAGCATATTACTAATTATATAGTTAATTAAATTATATTATAAGGCTACTATTTTAGTTAATAAAGCTTCTAAGCTACTACTTATTAATCTAGTTAGCGCCGCGCTTAGTAAGTAGCTTATCTACTATATCTTATATAGCGCTAAGCATAGGTGCAAATCCTTACAAATCTAAATATACTATATATTAAATAATTATCTCCTCTTCTAGCTTAATAAGCTTCTTTAATTTAGGCTTATAATTACGTTACGTAGTAATTCTAGCGCGTTAGTTATAGAGCGTTAATTAAAGTATACTAAACGCCTATATAGCGCGTTATTTAGTTATAAACTAGTTTCTACTAATATTTAAGATAGTAAGAAGTATATTTACTCTATTATAGAGTAATTAAGTAGTAGTTAGTTAAGCTATAGTAGTTAAAAGGTAACGCGTTATAAAAATTTAACGGAGTAGATGGCTCGCTTATATGAACAGCTCGCTTATGAACTAAGTTACAACTAACTATCGAAAGCGATGCTGATATTTATTAATCCATTATCTGGCATTCATTGATTACTCCGGACTATCATAAACTCTTGTCTTCGGACCGCGGGGGGCTTCCTGAATGGCCCCCTCAAAGGCTTCCTGGATGGCTCCTCCTCGGGCTTTGGCTTCGAGGGTTCTGGATCCAAAGGTCCTAGAGGACCAGGAGCAGGCCTAGAGGAACCAGGATTGGGTTTGGAGGAACCAGGATCAGGCTTAGAGGGACCAGGGGCGGCATTCATCTTATGTAGAGGAGGATCAGGAAAGCTCGGTTCGGGCAGCAGCTCGCCTTTCTTTCCCGGCTCCCAGTCGACCACTGCGTTCATCGGTTTCTCGTCGAGGGCATAAGAAACAACTCTTGTGACATCCGGGTTTCTCTGTGCGAGCGGGAACTCGTACGTCCTCCAAACATTCTCCTTGGCGGTCTTGGGGTCGGGCATGGAGTATGCACCTGAGCCACCAAACTTGGAATTGCGAGACCCTACAACGAGGATGACTTCGCCTTTGGCAGCTATCGTCAGAGCGGCCGAGAAGCGATTAACGAACGCATCGTTTCTCTTATTCACATCTGGGTCTGCAATCTTGCCTTGCTTCAAGCCAAACCGTTCTACGGACATGATTTGTCTGTCCCAATCGAGAGGGAGGGCGTCGTTGAACATGATAGGACGCGGTTCCAGCTTGTCGCGCACCTTCGTACGGACCTCGACTGTGGTTGCCCCGTATGAGTATAGCAGTGCCCGATTGTTGTCGAGAGTGCCGCAAGCTTTCAGGTCGGCAACAATGCAATCAACAGTAGGAAAATCAATGCTGGGATCGAGACAGGTCCACGTTTTAGGGATGCCCTTTGGACAGTTGTTGAGCCATGGGCTGGCAGGCGCTGGACCAGGTTGGGGTGCGGGAGCAGGACAAGGTTTCTCCCTAGAAGGAAAACACCCAGCCAAAGCCTGGTTGGCTAAGATTCCCAGGACGAGACTGATCGAATAGAGTGACATCTTGCAAGAGAAGATGAGAGGAAGAGACAGCGAGATGCAAAGTCTAAATAACAAGAAGCGGGGAAAAGGACACAGAAAAACGAATGCTCAAAAAGAAAGAGAGACTTGGTCGCTAAGTATCGAGTTGATAAAATAATGAGAGAATGTTAATCAAGGAGCTGGATAGGGAAAAGGTTTTCTACCATATGGTAGGTATCTATACCTATGGTAGTGTACTTGATTCATTGCCGGACTCCGGCGAGCAGGCAATCGTTTGTCCTGTCCCACATCAGGGTTGCGGAAAGAGATACAACTAGTAAATCCGCGCCGGAATACCGTAAGACAAGTCCCGTGCCGGTATACCGTGAGACAAATTCCTCATGCAAGGAGGAGGCAAAGTTAATGCTTGGCGACCGAATTTGGACATCCAAGAACCCTCCCAGCCAATCAGATTCGTTGGACCTCTTCGCAAGAATTGACGCATTTCCGTACTAATATAATCACTGTGAGACATCTTTCTTCTGTGCGGTGCGTAAGCGGTGTACACGTAGGACGTTGCTCTTCGGTGGTTTTTGTTGATTGTGTGTGCTCGTAGATACCGAACTACTCCCATGGTGTATATTGTGAGAAGTATTAGTACTGCTATTTAGCTGGACCTAACAGCAACCAAATAGTAGAAACATTTATATAACTAGATTCACTTGACGATCTTCCGCGCCAACTCACATGTTGCTTTCTCTTTTTGTATGCGTCGTTCGTATTTAGATTTAGTGTCGCATAGGAAACTCAAACAGCGTAGCTATGCTATGTTACGCCGTATCAGGCTAGTATTACTAAGACTCGCTTAAGATAAGAAGGCGCCATTGATCCATGCTTCGCGGTTAATCCTGTCCCCTACTCGCATTTATGAAGAGCGCACCTCGTACAATCCTTATTCTACCAACGTAGGCTTTGCTGCCTAGGGACCTTGCGATACGGTTTTTTCGCTCCCTTTCTGCCACCGTTTTGATTCCCGCTCAAGCAATGACTTCGCAAAACCAAGACATGCTAAACGCATGTACGTCTGGCGATATCACAGCTCTACGGCGTCTCTTCGAAGCCATGGATATCCGAAAAGGCTCCGAACCAGTCTATATCTCCACCCCCAACGAACCGCCACCCATTAACGACTTGCTTGAGGCGGCAATCACCAACGGAAACCCCGGTATCGTTTCCCTCCTACTCGAGACCTACTCGGGGATCCAGTTCTTTGGGGGAGTTATCACTGCGCTTCTAAATCACCCGGACTTGGCAATTCTGGAGGCACTGTACAATTACGACAATAGAATTGTGAACTTCGAATGGGACGACCAAGTGACCACCTTCGTCACCGAGGCATGCAAACAACCGCCCGAGAAGATCGCGCCTCTACTACATTTCCTCGTGGAACACGATGCGGACCTGTGGACAGGTGGTCTCCCGTCCCAGTTTGCGGTACATGCAGCTCTCTGTGGAAATCAAGCGCTCGATGTAATCGAAGCCATGATTAAGAAGGGCGGTCTGGTCTCTAGGCAGGCTGCGGAACAGGCTGTACTCCGTGAGCGAGCTGACGTCCTCGAATTTTTCATCCGATGTGGCGTCGAGGGAGAGCGAGACGATGTTCAGTTTCTCCGTACTGTGGCGAAAGAGACTGGGAATACGAACGTGATGAAGTTGGTGGATATATGGACGCGTAGATGGAAGGATAATACAAGTAGGGCCCTGTTCGGTAGGGGCCTGTTCGGCAGGGGCCTCCGATTTGGTTCAATCTGGCGTCATATTTTTGGCTGAATAAGTTCATCTGATCGAAAAATGACGGCGTGTTCAGTACCAGATCAGATCTGACGCTGTTTCTAGCGATATCAGTTTGTATTCAAAATAAGCTCATTTACATCCTTACAAGCGCAAAATAATCCTGACTAGCGTATCTAAAGCCTTCAGAAGTAAATAGCTGGTCAAGACCAGCTGTCCACTTCTAACGCTCCGTCAGATTCGCTTGCTGCTCGCTTCTATCTAATCTCTGTTCTGATGGTTCTAATTCACGTACTGAACAGCACCCCCCAGATCAATTTACGCTAGCGAAAGGTTATTTGTCATCCGAATCCGAATCTGGCGGTCTTTCTGAAGGCTCCTACCGAACAGGCCCTAGGACAAATTAGGAACGTGGATCGCGGGCTAGAGGACATGGGGCTAGAAGAGGCGACGAAGGTCAAGGAGATGGGGGCAGCCATGCGACGGTACATTGGAACGCAGGAGGTGTATAAGTAGATGACTCCATCTTGCCATGTTGTGATGTAAGAATGTTAAGTCGTAGTTTCTAGGGTTGCCAGCTACTAATGCGGTTGGCGGGGCATTCGCATCCCATATATCGCCACATCCAGTCTCGGACGCACACAGACGTCTATTCCTCCCATCATCCACTCCGAGCAAATTCATTACGAAGTGTTTCAACATTTGAGCCACTTTTTTCATACAGTTCGGGATTGTGCATGCTTTCACACCTGAGTTTGCGAACGCGATCCTGCGCCCTCTGCACATACTTCCCACAACGCCATGTTTGTGTGTCCATACGAGCATCGTACCTTCCTCCTCCCAAAATACACCAATACGCCTAACCCACTACCCCACAGCCTCTAAACTCTCCATTCCGTAACACCAACCATGAACCATCAAACATCTCCAACCACACAACCCACCCAGAACGATGACATCACCCCCCTCCTCCACTCTGCCATCACAGACCTAAAAACCGACCTCCAGTCCAGCGCCCGTCAAATGTCCAATTCGACCCTCTTAACTCTCTCCCAAATATTCAAAACCGCGGCACGCAGCAAAAAGCAAGGACGATCTCTGGCGCACCGCCGTATCCGCCGCCAAAGTGCTGGGCAATGCACGACCGAGTATGAACGCAGCAGTGACATCGTGCTTGCTGCGCGCTCTGGATGCGATTAGTGATGCGTGGGAGGCAGAGGAGAGGTATGGGACTGGCAAGGGTGGGGTTGCGCATCTGGCTGATGTGGCGTGTGGGACCATTGAAAAGGCGCTGGAGGGCAGGAAGGATGCTGGAAGAAGATTGGAGGAGTGCTTTGAGAGGTTTGTGGTGCGGTATACTGGGGTAGGATATACTTCCTTCTCACCTACCTACCTCATTACTGTAGTATTATATAAGTCAGTCTAGAATAATATATCCTAGTTAAATAGCGTCATAGTTGTTTCTAAAGGGAACTATTTCTACATACTTTATAAACTTATTAATAATTACTAGTATAGCATTAGATTATAGTTAAGTAGCAAGATCTACTAACTTAGGTAATCCTATTATAAAATCTATTAAGATATTAGCCTAGGGTTTTTCTAGTTCGCCTATAGGTTGTATTTCTCTATAGAGTGTATAAGTACCATGTTTGTTCTTTTAGCAGTTCGCACATTTCTTAATAAACTTTATTTTTTTTCTTTTATACTAGGGAACGTACCCGGGCCTTGTTAGTAACTTCGTGATTTTTCTGCAAAAAAGCCCGCGCGGAGCGCGGGCCTCTTAGCTTAACAATAATTATACGCTTAACGATAAAACACCCTACATACGCACCTATATACATTAAAAACGCGTTATTTTTTACTTAATAATATACTAGTAAGTTTATTAAGGGTCTTCTAGTACACTACTAAGTGTAAGGTTATTACTAGCTACGTTTAGTATAACGGTTTTTATATACTTAAGAGAGTTAATTCTTATAATAGCGTGCTATTGCTAGTGTTTAGTTTAACAGCTTAATAGCTTAATAACTTAGTAATATAAGAGCTAATACCTAGTCTTATATAGAGAATAAATATAGTTTTCTAAAAGCTTTTACTTCCTCGCGATAGTTATAAGCCTAGCTTATAATTAAACTATATTTAAGTTATTAGAAAATTCTTTAGATATATATAAATATAATAACTACTAAGTTTAACTCTATAATAACGCGTATTACTATAACATAAAGCACCAATAAGTGGGCCACCCCAATGAGTGAGCCACTTTTTCTTGGCAGCGAACACTACCACTACAGATCACGAATTATCATTACTACCAAAGAGAGAACCTATATACACTGTACTCTCATCTGACTCAGAGGACTCCTCTGCATCCTGTTTGCAGGTGCGCGCGTTGTGCCCAGTCCTGCCGCAGTTGCCACACCGCCGTACACCTGGCTGCGCGTTCTGGTGGCCCTCCCCATGGCGCGCCTTCTTTAACGGCTGCAGCGCCGCCAATGCCTCAGCAGCGACCTGCGCTGATGCCTTGCCATACTCTATTGTACCGCCCTGCTGGATCCGCTTTCGCTTGCGCGATCTCCGCTTAGTAAGCGTCTCTATCTGCACTTTAAGCTTAGTATTATAGGCGCGTATTAGCGCGTACTTATATACTATTATCTTAGCTCCCTTTATAAGCTGCGTAAAGCTACGCTCTAGCGTTATTAGTAATTTTTTAAAAGATTTACGTATAAGCTTTAACTATAACGTAAGTTTAGCAGTATTACTTAGGGTTTTTAATATCTATAGCGTCTAGAATAGAAAGCGTTCTAGTAGGGTGCGCACCTATACGTTAAGGCAGCTTAGTACCTTCTTAGCGTTTAGAGGGACTAGTCTAGACGCCTAAAAGGCCTTCTTACAGTTCCCTTCTATAAATATATTAAAAAAGGCGTCCTAGAATGCTAGTAGGAAGCTCTTCTTATTAATATAGAAAACGCGCTAACGCGCTAAGTTCTATACGTATTATAAGTATTTTAGCTTTAGTAGTAAAAAGTAGGTAACGTTAAGCAGCTAGAGGATGTGTAATAAGTAGGCTAGTATATAGAGTATTAGAATCTTATTCTCTAGGTAGTAGTTCTTAAATTACTAGTTAAGATAGCTTTTATACCTATTAAGGATAAGTAACTGCTATACCCCTACCTAACGCGTCTTTATATACGCGTTAAAGTGCTTTAACTACGTAAGACTAAGCTTATTATTTATCTAGCTATTCTTTAAGACTAAGAGCTTCTAATTATATAGTATACTAGCCTCCTTATACTATACAAAGATGTAGACGCGTTTCTTATAAATAATAAAGAGCAGAGTTACGTACCTAGCAGCGCAGATGCTCTAGATAATAGTAACCTACTTATAGTTACCTAGCTAGATTATATTAAGCCTACTATATCTCTCTAAGCCTATAATAACCTTTATAGACCTAATAACACCTATCTAGAAGCCTATCTTATTAAAGTTATATATATTCTTACTATAGATGCTATACTTCGTAATAGTCTTTCCTATAAGCTTAAACTACGCGCTAATAACCTTAAAATCCTTCTAGCGCTTCCTCTAGTAATCCTTTACCCTATTCTAAGCTATCTTAAGCTAAGAGGTGTGCGCTATAAGCCTTTCTACCTAGTTTTTACCTACTAGCTTCTTACTACGCGCACCTAGCAGTTTATCTACTAAATCTACTACCTTATACAGCTAAAGAAGAAATCTACGTAAATTAAGGTTAAGAATGTATTATATAACTATCTACTCTTTAGTTATAGTAAGCTTTTAGAGGCTAGGGCGAGTATCTATACGTATAGAAGTTCTATTAATTCTTCGCGTTAATATTTATTAGGGTATACTATATACCTTAGTAGCGCGTTAGATACTTTAAAATTAGCTGTTTTAGTATACCTAAAGAGTAAGCTTAATCCTGCCTTCTTACTAAGCACTATCTCTCTATAGATGTTAAGGCATTACGCGTTGTAGTAGTAGTATTCGCTACTAAGAAAAAGTAGCCTACTTATTAGGATGGCCTACTTATTAGTACTTTATATTAGTTCTTAATAAACCTAGTAATTAGCATAACTAGCTATTTATATAATAGGACTCTACTTAGAGGACTAACCTTTAGTAGTATATTAATCTAAATACACCTCTTACAGAGCTACTAAAGCTTAAGTAACTACTAGAGTCTAAGCTTACTACCTATAAGAAGGGCGCTAAGAGCCTTAGGTCCCTAAGCGTAGATAACAAAAAGTTATATAAATAGAACTATAAGCGCTATAGGGAGTATAATATAGAGTAGAGAAAGAAAAAAAGAGCTCTAATAGACTTTAACTTAGAGATTAGTAAGATAGTAGCTAAGAGGCATCTCTACTTACTCTAAGATAAGTTAATAGCTTATAATTAACTTATTACTCTAAAAGAGTACCTTATACTAACTAATACTACGTAATAACGTAATTTAATAAGTAAATATACTAATCTCTAGATAGCGCCTTATAGTAAGAAGGTAAAGAAATAGCTACGTAACTAGGTAGACGTTACTAACTAGTATAAGAAGCTTAAGCTAGTAGAGATAATAGAAATAAGAGCGTAGAAGGATTTTCTAGTTACTTATAAGATAATTAACCTAGAGTAGGTAATAGCCTACTTAAGAGAGCTATATAAGCTTAAGATAAAGAATTCTAAGAAAGCACTATTAGTAGATAAATATATTACTAAGTTTATAACGTATCTATAATAGATTAAGCCTATATTAATAAGTCTTATAATATTAGCAGCTAAGCTTAAAGTAAAAAAGCTAGTATATACTATATAGTAAGGCTACTTATAAGGTTATAAACCTAATTATATCTATAGGTTAAAGTACTAGTAGGTTAATTACTTTAATCTTAACCCTAATTACCCTAAACGTTCTAAATTATAGAGGATAAAAGAGGTTATTTAAGAGTAAATTAACGCTACTTAATAGGATACTAGCCTAGTAGAGAGAGTTAATATAGCTCTTAGTAACTAGAGGAAGAAGAATAAGGTAAAATTAATATTTAACCTTAATATTAGTTAACCTCTATAAAACCTAATAACTAACGTTATATAATATACTTACTAAGAGCCCGCACTAGCGGAGTGTAATAATAAGGTTACTATATTTAATATTAATATTAATAAAGGCTTAAAGCCTATAGGAGATCTATATATTATAGTTAATAATAATAATAATATAAATAAACTAAATAACTGTTAGATTATTAATTCTAGGTTAAATACGTATATAATAAATAGTAAAGTATAGAAGGGTTAGATATAAGAGCCTAACGTCCTTATTTATAAGACTATTAGTATAAGAACTAGCTATATTCTAATTACTACTTAAGATAGTATAACTCTAATAGCTAAGACTTTATAGGGGTTGTAAGGCATAGTATTAACATATATTACCTTTATTAAGAGTTTTCTTATAAGTATAATAGAATTAGCGCGCTATTAATAAATTAATATTTACTTTAACTTAGAATAGAACGTTCTATATAGAGGTTAGCCGTATAATATTATTACCTACCTTAAGTATACTAGAGGGCATTAGCTTATTAACGCAGATGCCTTAAGATGCCTAAAATAGACCTAATTATTATTCTTTAGCATATTATATTATCCCTTAAAGGCACTAAGGCCCGCGTAGAAGGTATCTGTACAGATAGCGCACGCGATCTAGGGTTACCTAGGTAAGAAGGCGGTTAAGAGACTTAAGGAGAACGTTAATAGAGTAGCTCTTATAGAAGAGTAAGATATATTTTACTAAGTCTATATAGAGATAAAGCTTATAAAGGTAATTTTAAGGAGATAGTAGGTAAACTACGTGTAGTATCTATTCTATTAGTTTGCTATAGATCTAGTGCAGCTATTATCTACAGGCGAAGTGTATCTTAATAGTAATAAGTACGCTAGTTACCTAGTTAATTAAGCCTTAAAATAGTATAAAGCTAATATATTTCTAAACTACTTAAAACTAATATTAAGTTATTAGATTATCTAGAAAGTTTAAAAAATATAACGTGTATTTAATAAGGACCTAACAGCTTTAAAGATTAATAATAAATAAGGTTTAGGTACGTTCGCGAAGAACCTTTATAAGAACCTAGGTATTTAATATAAACTATAAGCGGAGTATATAAAGGAGTAAAATAAAATCGCGAAGAGAGCTAGGCACTAGCTAGTGCTTAGAGTAAGAGCTATAAGGCTTTAGGGTAATTTACCTAAGTTACTCTTATATAAGCTTATTAGAATAGTAGCGTATATACTAAATTATACGCTAATAGAGGCGTTAAACTAGAAGACGCTATATAAGATAGTATAGAGTAGTAAGCTAATTATATCTTATATACACCTAGTTAGGTGTTAAGCGTACATGCTTAATAAGTTATTAAAGCGTAAAGAGAAGCTCTAGTTAAGAGCTCTTATTAGTTATCTTATTAGCTATAATTTAATAAATATCTTTAGAATCTAGTTACTAATAAAGGATAAGGTAATACGTATAAGAGACGTAGTCTTTAAACTAATAAAGTTTTATAAAGGCCTAGGCGATTACGCTAGAGAGGCTGTAATTAAAGAGGTTATTAAATTACTAGCGTTCTTAGAGCTAATACCTAATAATAATATTAAAATTAGTAACCTACTTATAATAAGGTAGTAGTAGAGATCTACACCTACGCTAGTAGAGTAGTTAAAGGTAGAGGGTAAGAAGAAAGAGTAAGATAATAGTAATAAGATAAGAGCTTATTAGCTTATAACGCTAGAGGCGTCTATATAGAATAAAGGTATTAGTATTAAGGACTCTAGAGATACTCTAGCTATCTATACTAAGGCTAGCTAAAGTTTACCTAAACACTAAGTAAATAGCTAAGCTAATTAGAGCTTATAGGGAATTTTAATAAATACGCTATTAAACTTAACTTTATATTAGATATAACTACTACTACTACTAGAAGAGCTCTCTACTACTTAAATTACTAACTATATACCTAATAGGTATAAAAATAACGCTTTACAGCGTTAAAACCTTAATCCTAATAACCTTTTAAATATTATTAAGGGTAAAAGGACGTAAAAACTAGTAGTATACGTAGTTAACCTATCTATATTATAGGGTAGCTATACTGTTAACGTAGGCTACGTTAATAGCTACCTTAATACGTTTATCGCAGTAGTAACGCGCCTAGAGATAACTACTTAACTATATTAGTTAGAGTTACCTCTACTACTAAGGTTAATACGTAAGCTAAAAACTTACCTATATAGTTATTAGTTTTAGAAGGCTATTAAGTAAGAGTATAGTTAAATATAGAATAAGAGCTGTTTTATAAAGAGAGCAAGAACTCTAGAGAATATAAATATAGAGGTATTACCCCTTATATAGGTATTTATATATAAATATAATAAGAATAGCCTGCTCTATAAGTATAAGGCTTGCCTTATTATTTAAGGCGACTTATAGAAGCCTTATAGTAATTCCTACGCGGCTATACTTACTATATACTCCTTTTAAGTAGTTATTATACTAGCTAATAAGTTTAAGCTTAAGCTTATATAGTATAACGCACTAAACGCCTTTCTAAATATTAAAATTAATAGGAAGCTATACGTCTATATACCTAATAGTTTCTAATATAGAGATAAATAGCTTCTAGAGGTGCTATAAGCCCTCTATAGTCTTAAAGAAGTACTATTACTCTAGTATAAGGACCTGCGTAAGACGCTATTATCCTTAGATTTAAAGCCTATCTTAGGTTTTTCTTACCTTTATATTAGTAAATAGCTTATTCTATTTATCTACGTAAATAATATTATTATAGCATTCTACACAGTAATTATAGCCCTATACTAGGAACTTAAGTAGAAGCTTAAGGCTTACTATAATCTTAAGTGCTTAGGTCTACTAGTATAGTTTCTAGGTATACGTATTATTAGAAATAGAAGTATATGTAAAGTTTAGTTAATATAGAACGCCTATATTAATAAAGTTACTACTTAATTTAGTATTAAGATTTATAGTAAACCTATTAACCTGCTATTAGCTAATAACTAGCTTAAACACTTAATAGAGGAACCTAATACATATTATATAAAGCTATATTAGAAGCTTATTAGCTCTCTTACCTACCTAACGTGTATAATATAACTAGATATTATAAGGTATTATATAATTCTTACTTATTACTTAATAAACCTAGAGTAGTAGTATATTATAGCTGTATAATAAGTATAGTAATATCCTATTACTAATAAATAGGTAGCTCTCTAGGCTAGGGGTAATAATAATAATATTAGTAAGTATATCTCTAATAGTAGAGAGTTATATAAGAACCTAGTATTCTTTAGCGCCTCTAACGCAGCATTTGCTAATAATTCTAATACACGTTAGAGCTTATAAGGCTACGTTTTTAGACTATATAGTATAATAATTAATTAGAAATTAACTATATAGCGTATAGTTACTAAATTAATAATAAAGGTAGAACTACTAGCGCTATTACTAGCTAGATCTAAGATAGAAGAGTAGTTATAATTTTTTAATAGTGTATTCTATAAGATAGATATTACTCTAACCCTTTAGTATAATAACTTGCAGACTATTAGTATTACTACTAAAGTAGAGGATAAGCTTAATACTAAGCTTAAATATATTAATATCTATTAGTCCTAGATTTAATAGAAAGTAGAGGTAAAACGCCTATTTATTAAATAGGTACCTACTAACGTAATGCTAGCTAACAGCATAACTAAGATACTTTTAAGATAGAAGTATATTATATTTATAAAGTAACTACGCCTTATAAATATTAAGAAGCATCTCTAGGGTATAAAGAAGATGCTTATAGGTAATATTTAGGTCTCCTCCTAGTAGGACTTAACCTAAGGGGGTGTATAACAGTTTTTATATACTTAAGAGAGTAAATTCTTATAATAGCGTGCTATTACTAGTATTTAGTTTAATAGCTTAACAGCTTAATAACTTAGTAATATAAGAGCTAATACCTAGTCTTATATAGAGAATTAATGCAGTTCCCTAAAAGCTTCTACTTCCTTACGACATTTAGAGACTACGTGCGCTCCTAAATCTAAATTTAAGCGCGTACGCTTATATCTACAGCCTTAACTACTAAAGGCTCTAGAGAGCCTATATAGGTAGCTTAACGCGCTTAACGCATCTATTAATTAATAAAAAGCTCTTCTAGGAGCAGGACTTTGCCCTCTAGCGATTTCTTAACGCAATTAACGCTATTAGGTTTAGTATATATAGCGATTTAGTAGCGGGGTAGGCGGACACGCTCCTCGCGCAGGCATACAACAGAGATAGCAACCCGCCTAGGGTAGGCGCCTACTAGGCCTAGAGATAGCTAAAAGCTTACCTAGAGTATTAGCGCGTTAAGGCAAAGCCTATTTAGGTTGCTTAGAAGCTTACGCAGTCGCCTAATAGTATATATAGAGAGTTTTTAAAGCTCTAGGAGGTCTAGGGCAACCTAGGTATCCTGCTAGGTAATATATAGTATATAGACGAGCATAGCGTATGTATTAGCGTTATAAAGAACTAGTATATCTTTATAAAATATAGTAAGTAGATTATAATTCTATATAGTAATAATTATAAGTAAGTTATACTTATAGAGGCTATCTATACTAGTAGAGCTTTAATTAAGCTTATAATTATTATTAAAGTAGCTACTCTTTTAGAGCACTAGGTAGTTAATTTACTAGATAACTACCTACTCTATAAGTTAGAAACTAGCTACTCTAATAATTAGTTAAGCTTTAATTAGCTTAAGTACTTTAATAAGTTAACGCGCGTAGGTATAATAGGCGTATAGAGGCTACTCTTAAAAAACAGCTATAGGTCTTACCTTACCTAAGAGTTCTATTAATATATAGAGAAGGCTAATATATAGCTTTTTACTTTTCTCTATATAGTACCTACTTCCTCTAGCTACTTAACGTAGGCTGCTTTTTACTATTAAAGTAGTATTATAGCGAGGTCCTTAACTACGTAGCTTAGGTAGGCGTATAGGATATTAATAAGGTAGATTTTACTAGCGTTACTTAATAATATCTAATAATAGGCCCTCTACCTATTAATAATATAGAGTAGCTAGAGATATATAGAGCTCTATCTATATAACCTAGAGCTTATTATCTACTACCTAGGCGCCTAAGAGTTTATTAATATAGCTATTAAGGTTACGCGCGTAATACTAGAGTATCTATTATCCTCTAACGCTATTAAGCCTTAGACTTCTCTTATAACGCCTAGGAGGAGCGCGTATCTTTAAGAGTATCTTACTACCCTCTCTAGTAGAGAGCTAGCCTCTTTAACTCCTACTCTTATATCTAGCTAGCTAAGCTAGCAGACGCCCTAGATAATTAGAGAGCTTACTTTTTAGTCTTAGAGTATTATAAGTGCCTTTAAATAAGTTCTACTTAATAATATAGCTAGTAGTATTATGCGTATAATTAAGAGCCTTAGAGCTATTATAAAAACTATAGATAGGCTATAGAAGTAGCTTCTATTCTTTATAGCTGCGCTTAACGCTAGAGAGAAGTAACGCTATTATAAGAGGCGCGCTCTTAACGTTAAAGAAGGATCTATATATACTAGTAATACGCGCGCTATAGTTATCTATTAATAGAAGAATAAGCTTATAAAGTAAAAGCAACTTCTTCTCTAGCGTAAGAAGTAAAAGTGTTACGGTATCCTCCCTAGATCCCCTAACACTGCTAAGTCCTGTTCGTACTGTTATTAGTACGCCTAGAACTATTCTCTAAACTTTACCCTAACTAGTAGTTAGTCTGCGCACTAGAAGCATAGACTACCCCCCTAAGTATTTCTACTTCGCACCTATTTCGCTATTTCTATTCTATACACGACGTCTTATATTACCTAGATATTGCACGTAGTAATTAATTAGTCTTTACTATAAGAACTAAAGGCCTACTTATTACGTTCTTATAATATTACGTTATATTCCTACCCCTAGCTATTATAGCTACTAACGCGGACCTAATATAATAGATCCTTACTAAACTAGCGTCTATCTAAGCTAGTAGTAAGGTAATTAAGGCTAGTAACAAAGCGTTGCAGCAGACTCTTGCCTAGTAAGAGGCCTAATACTATAATAATATAGCTGCCCTCTAATAAGAATTTAAAGAATATTTAGCTACTATTAAATAGTTAGCCTCTCTTCTACCTAAAGCTGTAGCAGAGGCTAAGGCTTAACTAGCGCCTATAACTACCTAAAAGTCTAGAACTAGCTTATCTCTCTTCTAATAGACGCCCTTAATAACCTAAGCTGTCCTAAATGTCTAATCTAAGAAGCTCTCTAACCTGCTATTATTTATAGGAAGAAAAAAGGACCTACTACTCTTCCTAACTAAGCTCTAATATAAGCTTAAAGAAAACTCTAACTAATTCCCTAATAAAGAAGCGCGATTAATTTACGCTTACTTCTAACTTAAATAAGACCCTACTACTCTTATTAACCTATTAATAGAAAAGAATATTTATACTATAAAATAACTTATTAGGTTTTTTTAGGCTACTTATAGTAACCTAAACTGTAAACTAACTACCTAGAGCTAACTAGATAACCTAAAGTAAGAGAATAAGGGTTTCCTCTTCTACTTTACTAACTTCTAACGCCTAATTACTAATATAAACCTAAATAAGGGCGCCTAGATTAACTAGCTTTACTATTCTCTATTAGATAACCTTTACTAAGTAATAGTTAGTATCCTAATCTCTTTATCCCTAAATAACTATGCTAACCTAATCGCCTTATATAATAATAATATAAGGTACCTTCTAGCCTGCTGCTTCGCCCTAACTACCTCTTAATACTCCTTACCTTCTTATAGAGATCCTAATATAATAGAAATAGACTTAAGCTATACACCTGCTAAATTAAAAAAGCGTAAGTACTAAAGGGAGAAAGAACTATACTTTAAGTATAGTAAATATAGCTATATCTTCTATAACTGTTCTATTCCCCTTCTTTATACCTAAAATAATAGCGTTTCTACCTCTGCCTACTCTACTACTCCTCTAACTTATTAGTAAAGAAGTTCTAGCCTAACTACTTTATTCTATAGCCCTTTCTAATAATCCTACTAAAGCTGTAGCTGTAGAAGTTCGTAAAAAGGCTTATCCTAGAGTTAAGTTACTTTTTAGGATCTATATTATATTAAATCTCTACTAACCTTTAGACTGCCTCCCTAACTAAGGATTAGAAGCATTAAATTAATATACCTATCTTATTAAAATAGGGTAGACTTATTACTATAGTCTAAGCCCTTATTAACTTAAGAGCTAATAGTATTAGATATATAAATAAAGATCTAGCGCGCTAATTAAATCTCTAACTAAAACTACTTGCCTAAACACTGCACCTAACTAAATTTAATAAAAAATAACTTAAAGAAGGTTCTATTTTATATATAACCTCTACTATAATTACCTACTATAGTTATAAGAAGTAATTAGAGCTATACGTAACTAATACTAGAAGAATATAAGCTAATACTAGGCTAACCTTAGTTATATTAATATAAGGTTGCCTTTAATTACTAGAACTAAGTTCTAAAGTTTAACTCCTCTTAATGCTAGGCTAGGTGCCTGCGCTAATACTAATATAAAACTAGAACCTAAGAGCTTATTACTATAGGCACCTAGATACCTATAGGTAAGAGACTAATAGAAGTTTAGAGAAAGTTATTCCTAAAACCCCTATATAAGAATACCTAACAGTTACCTAGTACTAATAATAGAGAACTAGATATCTGCTGTATTAGAGCAGCACCCCTAATAATCCTATTCTAATAACTAAACTATAAGATCTTCGCCACCTTTATAGCTAATATAGATAAAGCCTTAGAAGAAAGGAAGTATACTAACCTAGTAACGAAGGTACCCTGTAAGTACTATAACCTATTATATATATTCTTCTAAAAGGAAGCTAATAAACTACCTAAGAGATAATTATATAACTATAAGATTAAACTAATACCTAGTAAACACCCTAGATACGGACCCCTATATAGTATATCTTAGAATAAACTAAAGGTGCTATAGAAGTATCTTAATAATTACCTATTAAAAGGATTTATTTAAGCTAGCTCGTTACCTGTCGCCTCCCTAGTTATCTTTATAAAGAAGCTAAGTAGAGGTCTACGCTTCTGCGTTAATTACTAAGCGCTTAACGCTCTAATAATTAAGAACTAGTACTTAATTCCCTTACTACAGGAAACTCTAAGTTAGTTAAGTAAAGCTAGATTTTATATAAAGTTTAACATTATCGCTACCTTTAATAAGCTATAGATAGCTAAAGAAGATAAATAGTTAACTACCTTCTAAACCTAATATAGTCTATTTAAATACCTAGTTATGCTGTTTAGCTTAGCTAATACCCTAAGCACGTTCTAGCATTTTATAAATAACCTGCTCTAACTGTACCTTAATATCTTCTGCATAGCCTATATTAATAATATACTAGTCTATAGTAATTCTTTAGCTAAATATAAGAAGCACGTCTAACTAGTGCTTAAGGCGCTAGAAGAAGCTAGCCTATAACTTAATATAGATAAATGCAAGTTCTATAAGACTAAAGTTACGTACCTAGGGTACGTAATCTCTACTAAAGG
>MU005577.1:1280306-1305810 GCA_010405425.1 Lentithecium fluviatile CBS 122367 | reverse complement strand
TAGCCTAGCATTAAGAGGAGTTAAACTTTAGAACTTAGTTCTAGTAATTAAAGGCAACCTTATATTAATATAACTAAGGTTAGCCTAGTATTAGCTTATATCTTCTAGTATTAGTTACGTATAGCTCTAATTACTTCTTATAACTATAGTAGGTAATTATAGCGGAGGTTATATATAAAATAGAACCTTCTTTAAGTTATTTTTTATTAAATTTAGTTAGGTGCAGTGTTTAGGCAAGTGGTTTTAGTTAGAGATTTAATTAGCGCGCTAGATCTTAATTTATATATCTAATACTATTAGCTCTTAAGTTAATAAGGGCTTAGACTATAGCAATAAGTCTGCCCTATTTTAATAAGATAGGTATATTAATTTAATGCTTCTAATTTTTAATTAGGGAGGTAGTCTAAAGGTTAGTAGAGATCTAATATAATATAGGTCCTAGATAGTAACTTAACTCTAGATGTGATGCCTCTTTGGCTGAAACTACTAGGTATCCGTTAGCCCGGCCCCAGCACGTAACCAGCCCTATATAGTCTTAGCCTTGAACCCCCTTACTCTGTAAGGATTCATCTAATCTCTTAATATACTATATACTTTCTATCTAGTCCTCTTCCTACTGCTAGTGCCTTTATAATTTAAATTCTTCTCTACTCCTTCTTAGATTTAGTAGTTAGAAGACTAGATAAAAAGTTTTTTACACTATCTTTGTTAACCTTACCTAATATTATACTAAGCAATATTAAGCTTATAAGTAACGCGCAAGAAGCGCTAGGCTACCGCAGGCCCTAACCTAGAGCTAGGCACTATACGAGTAGGTCTTAAATAGCTGCAGCGTAACCCTATATTAGACCTTATACGCAAGCTATAGCCTAATAAAGAATATAATATTAAGTTGCTAAAACGTAACCTAGAAGATTACGGAGTTCCTATAACGTACCTAAGAACCTTCTATAATACTAATAGTAATTAATAATTGCGCACTGTTAGAGATACACCGCCTAAATTATCCTTTAGGAAAGAATTAGGCCCTACTAGGAACTAGTAAGGACCTAACGCGCCCTCGCACTCGCGACGTTAGGGTAGCTACCTATATATAAGCTAATACCCGTCTATCGCGGCCTCCGCTACAGGCTTAAATACTATACCTATATATAAGAAAGGCCTAGCACCTGCCTAATAGGAATCTAGGTTAGCTGTACTCTAATTAGTTTAAAGCCTAAAACTTAAACTATTTAGTAATTAGGCCTAGCTTTAAAGTAAAAACGCTTCTAAATTAGCAATTATAGAAGCTAAAGCGATCTATAACACTTTTATAGCTAAGTTTAAAACGTTAGTATAATCTTAGAAGCCTACTAGCTCCTCTATAGAGGCTTAACGTAAGGTAATTTAAAGCCTCTTCTAAGTAAGGGATGCCCCTAAGCTTAGTAATAATAGGAAGCCTCCCTCTATCTAGCAAATTAAATAATAGATTAAAAACGTTAACTAATTTATAGACGTGTATTTTATAACTAAAGATTTAATTTAGCGCACACGTTAGATTATTACCCTTATTAAATATAATACCTACTATAATATTCTAGATCGCGAGGTTAACAGCGACTATATTACAACCTAGGCATAAACCTAGTAACGTATCTAGAACCTAGCTAAAGATCTAGTACTTATAAAGTATAGTTACTACGCTAGGTTTTAGAATATTAAATAGCAAATAGAAGACCCTTTTAACGTCTTCTATAATTACTTTATAAATAAGCTTACACTGCTTAATATAGACCCCTTTAGAGGCCCCTAAGGGGAGATAGTAAAAGTATCTTTTATTTAGTCTTACTGCCTAAAGCTAATCTAATAAGAGGTTTAATAAGCTAGCTAGCTTAAAAATATTACTAATTAGTTAATATTTAAACGTACTATTAGGAATGCAGAGATAGCTATATAAATAGCTAACTTAGTTCTAAAGGGTAACTACTAATAGCCTAGCTAAGGCTAGACTGCAAGGGGTAAGCGTGCCGTACCCGCTAGTAACTAGAGCTAGCGTAGAAAAAGGCATAATTAGAAGCTATTCTCTAAGGGGTTATAAACCTAAGAAGAACAGCCTTCTAGCATAACGCCCTCTAGATCTAAGAGCGTTGCGTCCTCGTTCTAGAAATAACCTAAGAAGGTAAGGAAACCGCATTAGAAATAACGCAGGAGAGATAATAAGGCTAACCCCTTAAGAAAAGAGAAGTCCTAGTAGGTAAGCTTACTACATAGCTACTAGAATAAGATATAGGTAGCCTACGTCTTAGAATAGCTGTTAAAGTATAACTATTAAGTTCTAATAGCGTCCTAGTTATTCTCTACGCACTATTTAATTTAGGTATAGAACTTAACCTTATCTAGAAGAGCACTGCTATACAACTAAGCCTCCTAATAGTTAAGCGTATAAAGCCTAGAGCTTATACTCTTAATATAACTTAGTTATAGCTAGGCTCTACATACTCGCTAACCCTTATATATAAGGATAGTATTAGCACCTAACGTATAGTTAGACCTACTAATTTCTAGGCTACCTAGTTTAAAGATTATAATCTTATTCTAGGATACCCTTAGTTAGCTAAGGCTAACCTAAAGATCTAGTATAGCACTAGTACCTTTAAGTAGTAGTCCTAAGATATAGCTAAGAAGAGAATTAAAATTACTAATCTTAATAAACTACTTATAGATATAGCCCTAGGGGAAAAGGCATATATACTACACCCTTAGAACTTCTAGATTTATAGGCTATAGCCTAAGAAAGTACTACTACTAGGAGACGTAGTAGAGATAGAGGCTTCCTAGTAATAGTCTAGCAGCTGTATAACTATACTCTATAGTAAAGATATTAAATAAGATGCTACTTACTAGTATAAGAGGGGACTACTCTAGTTTAAGGACTAAATATTCTAAATACTTAAATATATAACTAAATATATTAAGGGCTACTCTAAGTTAAAGGATCTATCTTAGCTTATAGTAGCTAAGGTTACCTGCTTATTACTGCGCTATAGCAGAAGCTAAGCGCAAGACCCTCTATAGAGGAACTATATAAGTTCTAAGCGGTCCCCGCTAGGTATACAGTCGCCTATAGGCGAGTCTTATATAATAGATAAGGATAAAGCCCTTATCCTAGAGTGTTTATAGAACTAACTTTATATCTTTAACTCTAAGAGGTTGTTAAGAATTTAACAGAATTTAGAGTATAACTATGCTATTAAATTAATAGAAGGGAAGATGCCTCCTAATATACCTATATATAATCTCTCTAACCGCGAACTAGAGATCCTACAGGAATACCTTAATTCTATACTAGAGAAGAGCTAAATTAGGCACAGTAAATCCCCTATTAGAGCTCTAATTCTATTTATTCTAAAGGCTAATAGCATAATACGACTATGCGTTAACTATTAAGGCCTAAATAAGGTAATAGTTAAGAACTGTTACCTAATTCCGCTAGTTAGCGAAATGCTTAACTAGCTTTCTAAAGCTAAAGTCTTTAGTAAACTTAATTTACGTAACGCCTATTATAGGCTACGCATTAAGGAGGGGAATAAGTAGAAGACTGCGTTTAAAACTTATTATAGTTACTTTAAGTATCTTATTATACTCTTTAGGTTAACTAATGCCCCTACGTTATTCTAATTATATATCTATAGAGCCCTTAGGGGCCTCGTAGACCGCATATATATAGTCTACTTAGATAATATACTTATCTTCTCTAAAGATAAGGTAAACTATAAGCGGCACGTACGCGAAGTTCTAGAGAGGCTGTTAGAATAGGGTCTATACGCTAAGGCGTTAAAATGTACCTTCTTTATAAAATTAGTAGAGTTCTTAGGCTATATTATTACACTCTAAGGGGTAGTAATAGATTTAGTATAGGTCTAAACTATACAGGAATAGCTAGAGCTAGAAGGGTACTAAGATATTTAAGTTTTTATAGAGTTTATAAACTTCTACTAATAATTTATCTATAATTACTTAAAGATTATACGACCGCTCCTAGAACATATAGTTGCTGCCTAGGTACCGCCTAAGAATTAGGTAAAACCTAGGATAGAGGTAATAAAACTACAGCCTTAGAAGATAAAGAAAGGTCTAACCTACTAGTATAAGGAGTAGTTATAGCTAACAGAGGTAAGGAACGCGTTCTTTAAATTAAAAAGCCTATTTACTAAAGCTCTAGTGCTATAACACTTTAATCTAACTAAACCTATTATAATTATCTTAGACGTATTAGAGTTTACTATAGCAGTAATCTTGCTCTAGCTATAAAGCAGTAGAGAGGGGACAGAAAAGCACTAGAAACTAGTTACTTTTTAGAGCTGTAAGTTTAGCAGTCCGTCTCTATAATAGCATACTTATAATAAAGAGCTAAGCGCTATTATTAAATGCTTTAAGGTTTAGTAGCACTATCTTAAGTATACCCTAAGCATAATCTAGGTAGTAACTAACTATAATAACCTAAAGTATTTTATAACTATAAAGGAGCTTACACCTAAGTAAGCACGCTAGGCTAAGAAGCTAGCACGTTTTAATTTTAAAATTAAATATAAGCTAGGGAGCGTTAATCTAGCTAACACTCCCTTAAGAAGACCTAATTACGCTAAAGGCTTTTAAGCAGGGGAAGCGAAAGAACTAAGAAATATTATACTTCCTACTTTCTAGAATAAACTCTAGACGTAGACTCTCTAGAAGTCTACTACTGCCTAGGCTATTAGTTAGTTAGCC
This sequence comes from Lentithecium fluviatile CBS 122367, assembly GCA_010405425.1. Lineage (NCBI taxonomy): Eukaryota > Fungi > Ascomycota > Dothideomycetes > Pleosporales > Lentitheciaceae > Lentithecium > Lentithecium fluviatile. The sequence goes on along the minus strand of MU005577.1, from coordinate 1,301,064 downwards.
CGCGATTCTATACCTGCTAATAAGGAACTATATAGGTCCTATACAGGCACTAAGAGCAGCGCATATAAATCTAACTAGAGATCCCCTAGCACAGCGCTAGCTACTAACGTTACAGCGTTATTAGTAATTCCTATCCTATCTATAGAATAACCTAATAGGGAACCTAAGTCTAGAGAGCGAGCTAACTAGGTAGACACTATAGAGGCACTTCTTTATTACTAGGTAATTTATACTTACTTATTACACTATCTTATATAAGTAGCTATATAAGAAGACAGGGCCTTTATTTTAGATCTATTTAAGCCCTTACTTAACTGTGTTCGTAAGATTTAGGAGCGTAATATAGCCTATTACTAACTTTTAGATTAGACACTTTAGAATAGGGAGAAGCGCCTTAAGAGCGAGCCTTAATAGATTTAAGATCTATAGGGCGTCCTTTATAGAGCTAGAAAAGTATAAATTCCCTAAGATTAAGCTCTTTATTAAGCTCTTCTTACTAGGAACTATAATAATCCCCTTAGTAGACACTATAGTGTTAAGAAGATAATAGCAATTCTTTACTAAAAGTACTATTAGACTAGTCTAGCTAAGGACGTTAAAAGCTATATTAATAGCTACGTTCTATGCTAAGTAAACAAGGTAAGGCGGTATAAGCTATAGGAAACGCTAAAGTCTATACCTATACTAATAAAGCTATAAAGAGATTTCTCCTTAAACTTTATTACTAACCTGCTAGAGTCTACGGACTACGTAGGTAACTAGTATAATTTAGTACTTATACTTATTAACTGCTTTTTAAAGTATATTTAGTACCTTCTTATTACTAAGATAATTACTACGTAGGCTCTTGCAGACCTTCTCTATAAGGAAGCGTTCCTTAAGGCGAGACCCCTAAATAGCTTACTAATAGACTATAGGACGGTCTTTATAAGCGAGTTTTAAAGTAATATATACTTCTACCTATAGGTAAGGCGTAGACTAAGCATAGCGTTCTATCTATAAATAGATAGCTAAACAGAGCGCTAAAATTAGGAGCTAGAGACGTACCTCTATATATACTATAACTATTAATAGGATAACTAGTGTAGCTTACTACCTATAGTAGAATACGCGTATAACTTTAAAGCTTACTCTGCTTATAGGCAGAGTCTAATTAAGGTTACGTTTAGTATTAAGTTATAAGGCTTTAATAGTATACTAGATAATTACTAGCTATAGCCTCTACTAGACTTCTAGAAAATACCTATAATAACTCTAGTAATACGCTAGCGCGCAGACGCATATCTAAAGAGGTAGGTAGAGGATTAGTTAGACACCCGTAAGGCGTTAAAATAAGCCTAATAATACTAGTAAGCCTAGTATAATTCTAAGTAGACTAATAAATACTTTACTGTTAGTAAATAGGTTTTATTAAAAGCTACTAATATTAAAACTAAGCGGCTAAGTAAGAAGCTAGACGTAAAGTATCTAGGCCTATTTACTATTAAGGAACGGCATAGACGGCTAGCGTATAGGCTTAACCTACTTCTATTTATAGCCTAGCTATATCCTATCTTCTATATTTCTCTACTTAAGAAATAGATTAAACCTTATAAAGGTAGTAGCTTTAAACTAGGCCTAGTCTAGGATATTAAACTTACTAATAATAACTAATATGAGGTAGAGGTAATCCTCGCCTATAAGGTTACCTACAGTTAGCGAAAATTCCTTATTAAATAGCTAGGGTGGCTGTTAGAAGACGCTACCTAGAAGGTTAAGAAGAATCTTAATTATTATAATAAGGTCCTTTAGAAATACTAGGAACACCTAGATAACTAGGCACCTTACCTAAGTAAGCGCAACTTCTATAGGAAGCGCTTAGGGATATAATAGAAAAGACCTATAAAGAAGTAGGCTACAGCTACTCTAAGCAAGGCTATAGTAATGCTGTACGCGGCGCCTACAGCTAATATAGAACTACGGTTTTAGGTAGAAGTTATACGTAATAACACTTCTACATCTATATAGAGATAATAGCCCTAGGTAAAAACTAGTATGCCCCTTAATATACATAAGAAGCTCTAGTTTAGCATTTATTACTTCTTAAAGTAAAGCGCTAAAAGCTTATTATAAGTAGGTAAGAAGTTATAGAGAACTAGATAAGCTATAATTTATAAATATATATATTATTTTAGCAGCATACTGCCGCAGAAAAGGGGAGCCTATAGTAGCTTAGCTACCTAGCATAGACCTAGTGCCTAGGGACTACAGCAAATTCCCCCTTTTATTAGAGGTAACTAGCATAGTGCCGCCACCCCTAAGAGAAGCTGTTAGAATCTTACTTCTAAAGTAGAACTAGCGCCTCTTGCGGTTCTGCGAGCCCTTAGGTTACTATATATTATTATTATAGAGCGTAGTAAACTACAACTCTAGTACAGCGTTAGTTATAAAGTTAGAAGGCTTAAGAGCCCTAATACTACCTAAACTATACTGTAATAATTAGTAAGGGCTCTTAAGAGAGATAATAAGTATACCTTATATCTCTTAAAGTTATGCGTATACTTAGTAGCCTACTGCTAACGCACTATTATCTTACTGCTAATATAGATAACCTCGCGCTTATAAGCCGCGCGCTTATTAATAATACCTACGTTTAGCGCTACAGCGTACTAATAAACGCGCTTCTAAGAACTAGATATAGCCTTTCTAGCCTAAGTACTCTTCTTAACTATATACTTAAGTAGCTAGGTAAGGACGTTAAAAGCGCGGCGGAACTGTAGTAGGACCTATATAGAAAGTTAGTAGTATATCTCTAGCTCTAGTATTACTTATAGGTTCGCAAGTCTCCTTACGCTTAATATAGCCTAAATACTTAAAATATACGTTAGAGCAGCTGTAAAAGCTCCTATTAGCGTAGTACCGCGTAAGGTACTTAGCTCCGCTAGTCTAGCAGCGAGCCTTATTAGCGAACTGCGGGAGACAGCCTAGGCACTACGTCTATATAAGAGGTAGCTAGGGCTCTAGATAGGTAGGAAGCTTATAGATATAAGCTAGGATTAGCTTATTAGAGGTAGTAGTAAGAGATAGGAGAGGCATAATAAGTATAGTAGATATTATAGTATAATTAAAGGAATAAGACTCTTATTACCTACCTTTATATATATAACGCCGCTAGCGCGTTTGCCCCCCTAGCCTCTTACTAATAACGTTAAGAGTAAGTACTAGAGCCTATGCGCTGCTACCTTAGCCTACTTATTATAGAAGGCGGTTAGAGAATTTAATTCTTACGCTAAATTACTAATATAATTAGCGCTTAACCTCGTAAGGGGCGAGTATAGTTAAGTTAAGTTAGTATATAAATGGGACCTTACTATAACGTAGGTAATACGCTATAGTAGTAAACCCCGCGTACTAAAGCATTTATAGATACTTAATTATAAGTCTATAAATAACTAATTATAGAACTACTAAGAATAGGAAAGGGATTATAAGAGCCTCTAACAGCAGACTACGCATAAAAGGGGCGTTAGGAAATATTTACTTACATTGCGCGTAAACACTCTAACTAACACCTAGCACAGACAGTGTCTAAATACGCACTAAAATCTTAGTGTATTACTTATAGGCGATAGGTCTGCTAAAGTTTCTCTATAATACTATTTTCCTCTATAGAAGGTTTTTTAGAAGTTTAATAAAGCAGTACCTAGCTATAAGTCCTATAGGACCTAACTAAAACTACGTTAAGAAGCACGCGCAAACGCGCTACTCTAGGTAAACGTAATAAACACCTGCTTAACAGCCCTATTACCCCTTTATAGAATTAATATTAGTAATAAGTAAGCTAAGTAATTAGTAAGGTAACTAGATAGACTATTTACTATAATCCTAAGGAATCTCTAGTAGTATCCCGCAGGTAACCTAATAGGATCCTAGAACTTATCTAGCAGTACCTAGGAACTTTACCTAAAGGACATTATATGTTTCTCTACTTTATAACGTTAGAACGACGTCGTAAAAAGGGGGGGGCTATTATAATACCTCTTTAGCTAGAACTACTAGGTATTCGTCGGCCCGGCCCCAGCACGTAACCGGCCCTATATAGTCTTAGCCTTAAACCCCCTTACTCTGTAAGGATTCGTCTAATCTCTTAATATACCATGTACTTTCCATCTAGTCCTCTTCCTGCTGCCAGTGCCCTTACACTAGAATAAGCCTTTTTATAAACTTCTATAGCTATAGCTTTAGTAAGATTATTAGAAAGGGCTATAGAGTAAGGTAGTTAGGCTAGAACTTCTTTACTAATAAGTTAGAGAAGTAGTAGAGCAGGTAGAAGTAGAAACGCTATTATTTTAGGTATAGGGAAGGGGAATAGAATAGTTATAGAAGATATAGCTATATTTATTATACTTAAAGTATAGTTCTTTCTTTTTATAGTACTTACGCTCCTTTAATCTAGTAGGTATATAGCTTAAGTCTATTTCTATTATATTAGAATCTCTATAAGGGGGCGAGAAGTGTTAAGAGGTAGTTAAGGCAAAGCAGCAAGCTAGAAGGTACCTTATATTATTATTATATAAGGCGATTAGGTTAGCATAGTTATTTAGGAATAAGAGGATTAGGATACTAACTATTACTTAGTAAAGGTTATCTAATAGAGAATAGTAGAGCTAGTTAATCTAGGCGCCCTTATTTAGGTTTATATTAGTAATTAGGCGTTAGAAGTTAGTAAAGTAGAAGAAGAATCCCTTATTTCCTTACTTTAGGTTATCTAGTTAGCTCTAGGTAGTTAGTTTACAGTTTAGGTTACTATAAGTAGCCTAAAGAAACCTAATAAGTTATTCTATAGTATAAATATTCTTTTCTATTAATAAGTTAATAAGAGTAGTAGAGTTGCGTTTAAGTTAGAAGTAAGTATAAATTAATCGCGCTTCTTTATTAAGGAATTAGTTAGAGTTTCCTTTAAGCATATATTAGAGCTTAGTTAGAAAGAGTAGTAGGTCCTTTTTCTTTCCTATAAATAATAGCAGGTTAGGAAGCTTCTTAGATTAGATATTTAAAGTAGCTTAGGTTGTTAGAGGCGTCTATTAGAAGAGAGATAAGCTAGTTCTAGACTTTTAGGTAGTTATAGGCGCTAGTTAAACCTTAGCCTCTACTATAGCTTTAGGTAAAGAAGAGGCTAACTATTTAATAGTAGCTAAACGTTCTTTAAATTCTTATTAGAGGGTAGCTATATTATTATAGTGTTAAGTCTCTTACTAGGTAGAAGTCTACTATAACGCTTTATTACTAGCCTTAATTACCTTACTACTAGCTTAGATAGACGCTAGTTTAGTAAGAATCTATTATATTAGGTCCGCGTTAGTAGCTATAATAGCTAGGAGTAGGGACATAACGTAATATTATAAGGACGTAATAAGTAGGCCTTTAGTTTTTATAGTAAAGACTAATTAATTACTGCGTATAATATCTAGGTAATATAAGACGTTATATATAGAACAGAAATAGCGAAATATGTGTAAAGCAGAAATACTTAGGGGGGTAGTCTGTGCTTCTAGTGCGCGGACTAACTACTAGTTAGGGTAACGTTTAGAGAATAGTTCTAGGCGTACTAATAATAGTACGAATAGGACTTAGCAGTGTTAGGGGATCTAGGGAGGATACCGTAACATTAAGCTTCTATTATTAGATTTAGTAGAGGTAGATAATACTATATATTAAGATATACTACTAGTAGAGCTTCTCTAGTTATTTACTCCTTCTAGTCTGCTACTATTATAGTTGCTTTTAAAAGTTAGAGCGCCTATAATCTTACTATAGAAGCTCTATCTAAAGTAGAGTCTTTATAATAGTACCTATCTAGTTATTACCTAGATAGCTTTCTATTATCTTAAGGTTTAGATTCTATCTAGTAAATTTATAGGTTAGCTATAGTTCCTTATATAAATTAAGCTAACCTCTACTAATAGTAAGCTTTCTTTTCTTATTACCTATATTTAGTTTCCTATTTATTTTTCCTTTACTATTATAGTTAATAAGTAATAAGAGTAGTTACTATTAGTTATTAGTATTAACCTCTGCTATTCTATCTTTACTTATAATTAACTTTATATTACTATATTCTATGTTATAATAGCTACTAGATTATCTTTTCTCTTACTATCTACTTATTTATCTATATCTATTGTTATTAATATTATATACTCTAAAATTTTACTATTATAGCTACGCTATTCTTATTATTATTATTACTTCTTCTATTATTTACCTCTACTCTTTTCTTTACTTACTATTAGCGGCGCTAATACTAGCTATTTACCTATTATCTAACTACTACAGCTACCCTTACTACTATCTATATAAGCGACCTTTTCTTTACCTTACTTAATTTTTTTCTCTCTAGTTCTATTATATTAAGCTTCTTATTATCTAAGGCCTTTATTCTTTTACCTAGTAAGTATTCTCTTTATAGGTCTATTCTATCTAGTGCTATTACACTAACAGTTATAGCCTACCTACTACCTATCTACTACCTACTATACGCTACCTCTACTACTTACCTATAGTGTATATCTTCTTACTATACTATTTCTATTACTATAGTTAGTTATAGTTATAGAGTTATACTAATAATAGCGATAGTTACTACTATCTACTATGCTGCCTCTACTACTCTCGCCTGCTACTCCCTTAAGGTCTAGTCTAGCTAGTTAGTTAACATCTTCTATATATATACCTAGTTATACTGTAGTATAGAGTTCTACGATTATATAGCTATAGTAGCTTATATAACTTTAATCTATTATAGGTATATTTAAACTAGATTACTAATTATTTCAATAGTCTACCCCCCTAACGCTAAGGCTATTATAAACTTTATCGCAGGGACCGCTATAGTAGTTCCCTGCGCGTAGTATGCCTATAGTACTAGTCCCTTTCTGCAGTACGTAGTAGTGCTAGGTTAGCTGCGTGGTAGCTGCGCTAGCTACTACTACAGTAGTAAGGGCGCGCGCTGCTTCGTCTACTATAAGTATTACTCTCTCTATTATTCTTAAGATTACTTCTCTTCTTACCTTTAACTATATACTAACTATCTATAGCCCTTATTAACGCTACCGCTACTACTACCCTTAGCTCTTACTCCTACTAAGCTGCTACCGCTGCCGCCTTCTTCTCCTATAAGTTTCTTTCTTCTATAGCTATTAGCAGATAGCTGTAGTATATAGGTAATATAGTATATAGATATACTAACAGCTATAGCTCTCCTAATAACCTTCTACTACTACGCCGTGCTACTACTTACTTCTACTACCTCCTCTCTCTATAAGTTACTACCTTTATTATAGTTCTATTATAGTTACTATAGTTCTACTATAGTTCTACTATAGTTCTATTATAGTTCTAAATCTATACTAATAGAAAAAGCCTGCGCTAAAGTCGCCCGCCGCCTTTGCCGCTTAGCAGATTAGTTAGAGGAGGAAGATAAGGATAATAATAAGTAGGTGTAGTTTTTTTATACATAATAATATAATTATTATAACTAACTCTTCTAATCTTACTCTATATATTACTTTGTAGAAGTTTTAATCTTTACTAAGTAGATATTACTAAGCAAAAATCTTGTTGGCCTATCTACTGGCATTGGGCAATACATGGATTTTCCCCGATCAGCGCTCTAACCTCAACCCGCGTTAAATAACATAATGAATGAACTCTAAGAGCATTCGTAAAAAGATGCTAGGTCAAGATGAAGCTTTCTCGTCGAGTTTCAATGCATGGTCTGCTGCTATTGATAGTAGACCATCATCCGCTGCATCTGTGAAAAGCGAAAAGTAGCGACCAGGTGCTTTATGCGTGTTTCTCTTCCAGCCCATGATCCCTTGCGTCTGTGCAGTCTCCACGCCCTTGAGCCAAAATGCCCCCTTCCTACCTTGTCTGGGGTCGTGAAAGGGAATACAATGACCGAGACGGGAGTTTAAGCGAGTTCTAGACATGTAATGATAGCCAATTCCCCGATACTGTCATGTAGCTCTCGCCTCGGATCCCCTTCTCAGACCAGTGTGAACTCTTTAAGCTCGTATCGACCAACGCTACCTTTCTTAAACACCTCTTCTTTCATTGCGCCTTGAATATAAACGAGCGGCACGACTTTGAAATCTTCCCATGCGGTCAAAGAAGCATCGGACAGCTACAACCGAGGAAAACTGCAACAATATCTCCGCGCCTTGCGCCGTTGAAAGCCGCGCCGACCATACCGTGGCAGGTTGTGATCAGTCTTTTTCCCAACATGAAGTCATGCATACACCTTACTGAACGTAGGTAAACTCATAGGCTGTATCCGGAGGTTGCAGGTAGTCTGCAAAAGATCGACCACCCAATCTAAAGAATCCGTTGCGTTTCAAGAAGAGAAGCGTCTGCCAAGCAAGAGATTCAGGCGTAATTCCTGGATATGCGGTCATTTGGAGTTGGAAACGGCTGCTCAGTATTGAAGGATCGAGAATGCATCCATACTCCAATGAGGGAAGAGCTCCAGACTGATCTCGGTTCCCTAGTAGCGGTCCCATCGATTGAGCAGACGCTTTCTCACTATTTACAATAGTACTCGCTTCCAGATGGTATGTCGCTGGGTAGTGGAAGCTTTCGGGAACTGCATTGATTCTCTATCTAAGGCCGGGTGCTAGCTTGTATATTGCTGATGAGCTGTTGAGGTGTTAAGCTATTAAACCAAACATCAGCAATAGCACGCTATTATAAGAATTAACTCTCTTAAACATATAAAAACTATTACACACCCCCTTAGGTTAAGTCCTACTAGAAGGAGACCTAAATATTACCTATAAGCATCCCTTTCGTACCCTAGAGACGCTCCTTAATATTTATAAGGCGTAGTTATCTTATAAACTTAATATGCTTCTATCTAGAAAGTACCTTAGTTATACTGTTAGCTAGCATTATGTTAGTAGGCACCTATTTAACTAGTAGGCGTTTTGCCTTAACTTTCTATTAAATTTATAACTAATAGATATTAACGTGTTTAAGCTTAGTATTAAGCTTATCCTTTACTTTAGTAGTAATACTAATAGTCTGCTAGTTATTACACTAAAGGGTTAAAGTAGTATCTATCTTATAGGATATACTATTAAAAAATTATAACTACTTTTCTATTTTAGATCTAGCTAGTAAGAGCGCTAGTAGCTCTACCTTTATTATTAATTTAGTAACTATGCGTTATACAGTTAATTTCTAATTAATTATTATACTATATAGTCTAAAAACGTAGCCTTATAAGCTCTAGCGTATGTTAGGATTATTAGTAAATGCTATATTAGAGGCTCTAAAGAATACTAGGTTCTTATATAACTCTCTAGTATTAGAGATATACTTACTAACGTTATTATTATTATCTCTAGCCTAGAGGGCTACTTATTTACTAGTAATAGCATATTACTATACTTATTATATAGCTTAAATATGCTACTACCCTAAGTTTATTAAGTAATAAGTAAGAATTACGTAATACCTTATAATATCTAGACGTGTTATATACGTTAGGTAGGTAAGAGAACTAATAAGTTTCTAATACAGCTTTATATAATATATGTTAGATTCCTCTATTAAGTGTTTAAGCTAGTTATTAACTAATAGCAGGTTAATAGGCTTACTATAAATCTTAATACTAAATTAAGTAGTAACCTTATTAATATAGGCGTTTTATATTAACTAAATCTTACGTATGCTTCTATCTTTAACGACACGTATACCTAGAAACTATACTAATAGACCTAAGCACTTAAGATTATAGTAAGCCTTAAGCTTCTACTTAAGCTTCTAGTATAGGGCTATGTTTACTATATAGAACGCTATAATAATATTATCTACGTATATAAATAGGATAAGCTATTTACTAGTATAAAGGTAAGGAAAACCTAAGACTAGCTTTAAACCTAAGAATAATAGTATCTCGCGTAGGTTCTTATACTAGAGTAATAGTACTTCTTTAAGACTATAGAGGGCTTATAGTACCTCTATAAGCTGTTTATCTCTATATTAAAAACTATTAGGTATATAGACGTATAGCTTTCTATTAATTTTAGCGTTTAGAAAGGCGTTTAGTGCGTTATACTATATAAGCTTAAGCTTAAATTTATTAGCTAGAGTAATAACTACTTAAAAGAAGCGGATAGTAAGTATAGTAGCGTAGGTATTGCTATAAGGCTCCTATAAGTCTTCTTAAACTATAAGGCGGGCCTTATACTTATAGAGAAAGCTATTCTTATTATATTTATATATAAATACTTATATAAGAGGTAATATCTCTATATCTATATCCTCTAGGGTTCTTACTATCTTTATAAAACACCCCTTATTCTATATTTAACTATATTCTTACTTAATAGCCTTCTAGAACTAATAACTATATAGGTAAGTTTTTAGGTTATATATTAACCTTAGTAATAGAGGTAACTATAACTAATATAGTTAAGTAGTTATCTTTAGGCGTGTTACTGCCGCGATAAACGTATTAAGGTAGCTATTAACGCAGCTTAAGTTAACAGCGTAGCTACCCTATAATATAGGTAGGTTAACTGCGTGTACTACTAGTTTTTACGTCCTTTTACTCTTAATAATATTTAAGGGGTTATTAGGATTAAGGTTTTAACGTTATAGAGCGTTATTTTTATGCCTATTAGGCATATAGTTAGTAGTTTAGGTAGCAGAGAGTTATTCTAGTAGTTATATCTAGCGTAAAGTTAAGCTTAATAGCGTATTTATTATTCTCTATAAGCTCTAATTAGCTTAGCTATTTGCTTAGCGCCTAGGTAAACTTTAGCTAGCCTTAGAATAGACATCTAGGGTATCTCTAGAGTTTATAATACTAACACTATCTCTCTTACCTTATATAAACGCCTCTAGCGTTATAAGCTAATAAGCTCTTATCTTATTACTATTATCTTACTCTTTCTCTTTACCCTCTACCTTTAACTGCTCTACTAGCATAGGTGTAGATCTCTACTACTACCTTATTATAAGTAGATTACTAATTTTAATATTATTATTAGGTATTAGCTTTAAGAACGCTAGTAACTTAATAACCTTCTTAATTATAGCCTCTCTAGCGTAATTGCTAGGGCCTTTATAGAACCTTATTAGTTTAAAGACTACGTCCCTTATACATATTACCTTATCCTTTATTAGTAACTAGATTCTAAAGATATTTATTAAATTATAGCTAATAAGATAACTAATAAGAGTTCTTAACTAGAGCTTCTCTCTGCGCTTTAATAACCTATTAAGCACGTACACTTAACACCTAACTAGGTATATATAGAATATAATTAGCTTGCTGCCTTATACTATCTTATATAGCGTCTTTTAGTTTAACGCCTCTATTAGTATGTAATTTAGTACGTACGCTGCCGTCCTAATAAGCTTATATAAGAGTAACTTAGGTAAATTACCCTAAAGCTTTATAGCTCTTACTCTAAGTACTAGTTAGTGCCTAGCCCTCTCTATAAGTCTATTTTACTCCTCTATATACTCCGCTTGCAGTTTATATTAAATACCTAGGTTCTTACAAAGGTCCTCCGCGAACGTACCTAAGCCTTATATATTATTAATCTTTAAAGCTGTTAGGTTCTTATTAAACATACGCTATATTTTCTAAACTTTCTAGATAATCTAATAACTTAATATTAGTTTTAAGCGGTTTAGAAATATATTAGCTGTATGCTATTTTAAGGCTTAATTAACTAGGTAACTAGCGTACTTATCTCTATTTAGATAAGCTTTACCTATAGGTAATAGCTGTACTAGGTTTATAATAACTTAATAGAATAGATACTACGCGTAGTCTACCTACTACCTCCTTAAAATTAGCTTTATAAGCTTTATCTCTATATAGACTTAGTAGAAGGTGTCTTACTCTCCTATAAGAGCTACTCTATTAATATTCTCCTTAAGTTTATTAATTGCCTTCTTGCCTAGGTAACTCTAGATTACGTGCGCTGTTTATATAGATATCTTCTACGCGGGCCTTAGTGCCTTTAAGGGTTAATATAATATGCTAAAGGATAATAATTAGGTCTATTTTAGGCGTCTTAAGGTATTCGCGTTAATAAGCTAATGCCCTCTAGTATACTTAAGGTAGGCAATAATATTATACAGCTAACCTCTATATAGAACATTCTATTCTAAGTTAAAGTAGACGTTAATTTATTAATAGCGCGCTAATCTTATTATACTTATAAGGAAACTCTTAATAAAGGTAACGTGCGTTAATACTATGCCTTATATCCCCTATAAAGTCTTAGCTATTAGAGTTATACTACTCTAGGTAGTAATTAGAATATAACTTATTTTTATACTAATAGTCTAATAGGTAAGAGCGTTAGACTCTTGTATCTAACCCTTTTACGCCTTACTATTAATTATATACGTATTTAACCTAGAATTAATAATCTAATAGTTATTTAGTTTATCTATATTATTATTATTACTAACTATAACGTATAGATCTCCTATAGGCTTTAAGCCTTCGTTAACATTAATATTAAATATAGCGATCTTATTATTGCACTCCGCTAGTGCGGGCTCTTAGTAAGCATATTATATAACGTTAGTTATTAGATTTTATAGAGGTTAAATATTATTAAAGTTAAGCGTTAAGTTTACTTTATTCTTCTTTCTCTAGTTACTAAGAGCTATATTAACTCTTTCTACTAGGCTAGCGTCTTATTAAGCAGCGTTAATTTACTCTTAAATAACCTTCTTTATTATCTATAATTTAGAATATTTAGGGTAATTAAAGTTAAGATTAAAGTAGTTAACCTACTAGTACTTTAACCTATAGATATAATTAGGTTTATAACCTTATAAGTAGTCTTACTATATAGCATTTACTAGCTTTTTTACTTTAAGCTTAGCTGCTAACGTTATAAGACCTATTAATATAGGCTTAATCTATTATAGGTACGTTATAAACTTAGTAATATATTTATCTACTAATAGTGCTTTCTTAGAATTCTTTATTTTAAGCTTATACAGCTCTCTTACGTAGGCTATTATCTACTTTAGATTAATTATCTTATAGGCGACTAGGAAATCCTCCTGCGCCCTTATTTCTATTATCTCTACTAGCTTAAGCTTCTTATACTAGTTAGTAACGTCTACCTAGCTACGTAGCTATTTCTTTACCTTCTTACTATAGGGCGCTATCTAAAGATTAGTATATTTACCTATTAAATTATATTATCGCGTAGTATTAGTTAGTATAAGATACTCTTTTAGAGTAATAAGTTAATTATAAGCTATTAACTTATTTTAAAGTAAGTAGAGATACCTCTTAGCTACTATTTTACTAATCTCTAAGTTAAAGTCTACTAGAGCTCTTTTCTTCTTTTTTTACTCTATATTACGCTTCTTATAGCGCTTATAGTTTTATTTATATAACTCTCTATTATCTACGCTTAGGGACCTAAGGCTCTTAGCACCCTTATTATAGGTAGTAAGCTTAGGCTCTAGTAGTTACTTAAGCTTTAGTAGCTCTATAAAAGGTATATTTAGGTTAACGTACTACTAGAGGTTAGTCCTCTAAGTAGAGTCCTATTATATAAATAGCTAGTTATACTAATTACTAGGCTTATTAAGGATAATAGTAATGCGTATTATTATAAAGTTAGACTTAGTAGTTATTATATTTATAAAGTGTCTAAAGGATTTTCTAATAACTTAAATATAGTTTAATTATAACCTAGGCTTATAACTATTACTAGGTAGTAGAAGCTTTTAGGAACTATATTAATTCTCTATCTAAGGCTAGGTGCTAGCTTGTATATTGCTAATAAGCTGTTAAGGTGTTAAGCTATTAAACCAAACATCAGCAATAGCACGCCATCACGAGAATCAACTCTCTCAAACATGTGAAAACCGTCACATGGTATCTAGACAAACAATTTTGTATCATAATCAGATTAATTCAGGCACTAGGTTCTACGATAGAATACGTTCAATCATTCCAGCCATCGCAATGTGCATACCAGTCCACTTCCAATTCCACCCAGTCATCACCGCTTTGTCCTAGACAACAGGCGTCCCGCAGGATCAAGCTCCGCGCTACACATTGGGTAATTGCTCGAGCTCTTCTCCACAATCTCAATAAAGCAATCATGGTGGAACATGTGACCGCAAGCCGTCTTCACTGGATTGGCCGTAACATCCTCAGCCGCAAGAGAATTGCCATCGTCGTCCTCACCAAACCGGCCCCAGCAAAACGGGCACTTCCGATCCCTGTCCGGGATTGTCAAGAGCTTAACCCGCCTAAGAGAATCGGCAAGCTCGACAGCTTCCTCGTGGTTGAGCAGATGAGTAGCGGGTACATGAAGGCTAGATAGGTTAGCCGCCAAGTCTCCATCGCGCCTGAGAAGCTGTCCGAGTTCGCGCTATATTGTTCAGCCGCTAAATCTTTCATTGCGGCTACAAAGGTGTCCAGGTTCGCGCCATGGTGTTGAGCCATGTAGACTAGAATCTGACACGTATGTATACTGCACTCCATCAACATAAAACGGCAATCCTTTGAGCGTGGCTTGATAGTCTTCCGGTATTCGATGAGCGAGTGTGTTCATCTAGCGTTTCCACATAGAAGTGCAAGTAGTTCCTCACCAGCACGTTTCAACATTTTCAGATCCCCCAAATTCATGAATTCTGCGATCCGGTGTGCGATCGCGACAGGATCAATGACTCCAAATTGTATGACTTGTTCTTCGACTGCTGCGACGTGCGCGGCTTGAGGGCCTATCACGCCAAACGGTTTATGTGGCCATGTTCCAAAGTCGTCGTTGTAAGCGCCAAAATTATCCACAGAGCCGAAGTGGTCGTTCATGAAGGGCTTTCCGTCGACCAGTTCATCCGCCTCGTCAGAGTCAACATCAGACATATCTTCATCATCAAATTCGTCGTCAGAGTCCTCATACTCAATGTCGCTCAGACCTTCGTCGCCGGGATCGTCGTCAAAGACAACAGATTGCCAGCCGCCAGCCACGTGCGCATAGTGCCATTCCTTACACGTCCAATCCGTGATATAAGCCTCGCTAAAATTTTCCCAGAGCCACTTGATATGAACAGGCTTGCCGTTTTTCTTCTTCCCTTCGAAGAGAGGCTTCAGGAACGTTGTTGGGTTGTCGTCATTAAGGACCATGAGGCGGATATGAACGAAGAGGAGCTGTTTGTGCGGACAGGTCTGCGGGTTGTAATCTGGTACGCCTTGCGCAGCGTACATCTTGTCGCTACATTTCTTAAATGCTTCGATTACGACCGGAGCATCAAGGTTGGTCGGTGGGTATAGGAGAAATAGGATACACTCGGTTGCATTTAACGGAGCCATCGCTGATTGAATAGCAGATGATGAAGACATCGTTCGTTGGATAGGATCGATGTGTGGTCGGTGGTGTGGTCAGTTGTTTAGCCTTCTGCAGTGCCATGTTGGGCGGGAACTTATATGTTTGGGAACGGTCGGGGCTCAATGTGCGTGAATGCTGCGACCGCTTGTTTTTGAAGCGTGCACACGCAAAGTAGTCGCCCCGCGTATGAGAGAACATTGGTCCACCACTGAACCACCTGGTATGACAGTGGACGACATTGTCGCCAATCCTTGAAAGTATTGGGAAGACGCGTCCCACATGTGACTTCTGAATTGCATACACTATGTAGTCGCAAACGTTATGCATGTCGAAAAACTAGACGTTAACCTCGTGCAAGGTCGACATTTAGAGGTGATGTTGGTAGGGTCGGTATCCGCCGGGAGAGACCAGGACGCCCATAATCACCGCAGCTACCTCTTTCTCATCTTATTGTCCATACGTCCTTCACAAATCCCGTATCATACCGTAGATGGTCGGAACCCTCGTCCCGGTTTCCAGTTCGTCGCTCTGCGTTTGCGAGCGTTATACCGCTCAGCGTTCTCGGACAAAAGATTGCCGCCAATCCCGATGTCAGGTCGTCGCCGTCATTTCACACAGCTCTATCGGTCCTGTTTTGATGATGGTTCTGATGTACATAACTCCGGGTCACAAAATCTGATGCCGCAATCACATCCGAGCTCGGAGATGGTAATGCTCGACCGGGATACGACGTCGAGCCTAGCTGAAAGGGCGAGAATCTTCGCAAGGCCACGGAGAAATTCGACACGGTCATCCTCGGTTTAGAAAATGCCACCATAATTAGATGCCACTTGGTCGCTTGGGTCGTTGGGACGACAATGAGCGGAACCGACCCAGAGTGGAGACCACTGAGCCGAACAACGCGCGGGCCAACTCCGCGACACGTGACCGCGCGGGTTCGTGCCGCTTTGGTCCTCTGTACGTGCCTGGCCACGAGTAAGTATACCACTATTTCGAGCCGCGGACAAGACGTACCTTCAGCCGGCAGAGCCGCGTGCGCAAGAATACTGTCCACGAAGCCCTTGACTGTCCCTAGGTTTCATGAAGAGTGCTGAGACTCTTCCATCGCAATTCCCAAACGCGGCTTCACAATGCCAGCCTCACCCATCGCAAAGACCCACGTTCACACCACCTCAAGCATTCGATGATGTCTTGCAGGTCTCCAGAGGTTCGCATGTGAAACCTGGCTCACGTGAACATACCACGCTAGACCGCATCGGACCACCTCGGCAACGCATCCGGCCGTCGGTCACTCCACGATCACCTCCTTGTGGACCATGCACACCACACCCGCTGCAAGATGTCGTCAATCTCTCCAGCCCGGCTTCCGCTCCGCCAGGCTCCAATCGAATCCGCGCCTCGGTAGCGCCCGTTGCTTAGGCTAATTCGTTCCAGCGGCCGCAAGCAAACCCGCCAGTGTAGCCGCGCTTGATGCGCGGCCGAGAAGCAACACGGCCTCACAGCGCGGGCCCGTCGCAAATGGCACTGAAATTGCTTGGGCAGAGAGTGCGACGCGAGAATGTATCGGATTGGCTGTGGGGCGGCCTCCTCATGCGGGAGGTGGTGGTTCAGATGGTGTTGTGATAGGTGGGCTGACGCTTTGGGATGCGGAGATGACTTGGTGGGGAGACACGCTCGTGACACTGGGCGGTGCGGAGACTGAGCGACGGCCGGCGTGTATATCTCTCCACCCGCCCTCCTCTTTGGGACGCGATTTTGACTACTCTCACGACTTCAGCCAATCGACTACACACCATATCGAGTCATATCTCAACATCCTCAACAACGCGGCCGTATAAGAGACACCAACAATATCCCATCCCGCCACAACACAACACAACACACCCCTGCCAATCAACAACAACCCGCAATATTCTCAATTCATGTCTGCATTCCCAGCTCAACGACGCCTGGCCTCGACTGTAGCCCAGCCTCGCGTACCTCTCATGAATCGCGCCGCAGCGCCCTTACTCGCTGCCGCCGCAACAGCAACGCTGGCTGCCGCAACACGAAACCCCAATATCGGACGGGTCGCCAAATGGTAAGCGAACATAATTCTCCGTCTATATGCAACCCTGCTAATGCACCCAGGTACCTGCCCGCCATGGCCGCAGTAGCCCTCAGCATCGCCGCCATCCCGGAGGACTTCTTCAATGAGCCCACTAAGCGAACCGTCACCCTCGGCGAGGCCAACCGCCGCATTAGCTTCGGCATCGCCAACCAACTCGGCTACCAAAGCCAGCAGGCCAATCAGCCCACGCAGGAAGAGCTCAACCAGGCCCTGCTCAACTACTACGGCTCCCGATCCAGCCTGAAGGACATGGAGCACGCCGTCGAGGGATACGAGGCCAACATCCGGCCCACCCAAGCGCACGAGAAGAGACAGAGGCTCGAGGAGGCGTACGGCGACCGGAGTAGCTTGAAGCATGTGCGGCGGGCGATGGAGATTTACGAGGTGCAGTGAAGAGCGGAAGGATGGAGTGACGAAACAACAACCACGGCTTCGTAAGCATTCCGGCTACGAAGAAATCGAGAAGCGAAATTGAAGTCCGGACTTTTGGATAGGAGTCACGGTATGACATGGATCGAGCGCAGAAAGAATGAAACCCAGACAGTTGCCCGGCGAGGCAAACCGCAGGGACGCGGGATCGGATAGCGATCTGGAATGCGCGCGGGGTCTGGGGCGCTCTGTATGAATATCACCAAACATGAACGAACATCAATATGAAGAACAAATATCAAATTCTCGAAATTTCTGTGGCTGTTGCATTGTGATGTGTGTCGGGCCCGATTAGGCTGTCGCCGCCGAGTACGGAGAAGCGAGGCTTTCTATACGCCAATCACTAGGCTACACCGCGCGAAAGGAGGAAAGTGAGCAACACCCCCAATTACAATTCATCGAGTACTCGTAAAGAAGGGACACATGAGTGATCGTCAACTATATCCAACGCTCCAATTCTCCCATTCCATAAAGGTCCTTCTCAGCCCACCGATCGGGGGCCCCCCTCTCAGAAGACTCAAATAGCAGGCACCATTACTACCTACACATTCTACCAGATTAGCTTAACCCCGTTCCCCGTAATCTAATAAGAATGCACCTCCTCGTCTTCCTTCGTATCCGCAACCCCCTCCCCCCTCTAACATCCACCGTGCACTGCTTCCACATCCGCGCGCGTGAAGCGCCAGCCTGTTATCAACGCAGTGTCGGGGCTGAGAGCGATGGTGTAGCTGTAGGATGTGCTGGGGTTAGTACGTATGTAAGTGAGTAGGACATTTTGGTACGGTGGGAAAGAGGGAAGGTATCTTACCGGAGAAATCGGGCGTAGGGGGAAATGGCGGAGGAACTTACGCATCTAGATCCCAAAGCCGTCGGGGTATTCAGGGGCGTTCGCAGCAGTGCTAGAGGCAACCTAGTATGATTATGGCCTTGGAAGCTGGGAGTTGGATGTCCAGTTTGTGGCTCTGGTGCGGCGTACAAGCGTGTGGGTTATAGGTCGGGTTTCGGTGGTGAGGTGCTGCTTTGGTGCTGAGCTGGCGGCTATTGTGCATTTAGGACTGCTAGCTAGGATAGACTGTATGTTTTAACGAGTGTTGTGGCTGGATTAGGGTAAAATGATGAGGAGGGATTACTGAATGGGATTGCGAGGGTGGAGAGACAAAGCTTGCGTCTGGAGTTGTTTGAATCTTTGCTGTTAAGAGATATGCTGGAGATGGGAGATAAGCTCACGTTGCGGTTGCCCCTTTGTCTTGTAGGTTCATTCATACTGGGATGTACGGATATTCGGTCAGTGTTTTCCTAATATTCACTTAGTGCTGCGTGTTGCGGCTATGCTGTGTTTTCCGTATTTTCTAGGAGCATTACGCGGCGTATTTATTCCATCGCGTCCCAGTAAGTTACTGGACTACATCTAAGCATATGATGCTGCAATGGTTGTCGGTTTCGTCCTGAATTGTTTGGTGCCAGTCTTTTAACGGCCTAAATCTACTTCCAACAATATACGTTTCCCTCATCTTCCTTTTCCCTTTAGGCCCACTTGCAACAAGCAGAAAGGCTTATGCTAAAAGTTTGAACAAACATATAACATCCGTCCTTGTGTCGCGAGCCACCCTATAACGCGAGCCACATTCCTAAATCTAACCCCTTAGAAGTCCCCCTCGCAACTTAATAAAGATATAGTTCGTACCCTACTATTTTTTAAACCTTCCTCCACTAGGATACTTGTGCGCGAAGGTAATTTTAAAGTTTTAGCTATTCTGTTAATCTTTTTATTCACGCTATTATTCGCTTCTTCGCTTAGCTACCACTGCTAAATCGTAACTACAGGGATGTCTCCTTTAACTGGAATACTAGGGGGTGGCACTGTTATAGAAGAATATAGTTTTAAGTCTAGAAAGCTATTTTTGCATAATAATGTAGATTTCGAGAGATTCTCTGGATGAATTAAAGGGCGTTTTAAAGCCTTGTAACGTAGCGTAATCCTTAGCACAGTTTAGCAAGAGGTCCTTAGTATTAAATTGTATTACATCTTATGCAACTATACTCTAAAGTTATTCATAGCGCATAGCGATGGAATTCTAGAAGTGTCTATAATTACGTGCCGTTTCTATTATAGCCTAAAAGCTAGCGCTTAGTCGTTATATCCTGTTGCTGCGTAACGTCGCTAACATTTAATTACTATTACAAGTTTATATAAACAATGTATTAAGATCTAAGAATGTGGAACAAAGGGCGGAAAGGATAGAATAATAGTAATAATGCAGGGCAACGCTGTAACACCGTAACTAAGATTAGGTAACAACACTATCCCGCTAAGCCATAATATCCTACTAAGTAAGGGATAGTTAACTATCCCTAGATAGCTAACTATCCTATACTTTTAGGATAGTAGTACCTTAAAGGGATAGCATCGCTGTATATAGGAATAATAGGAACCCTATAGTTCCTAGTATTTAACTTAGTTTATAATCTATTATTTAAATTCTATTAAGTATTATTAATTTAATAGTTTTATAACTTTAATACTAACTACCCTATTACTTACATACGTAATTAATAACCTCTCTCCTATTATTACTCCTACCTAAGAACTAACTTACCCTTATAGGACTAGCTACCCTATAGAGACGTAATATATTAAACACCCTTAATATAAGCAACTTTAAAGGTATTACTATAGTTACTAACCCTAAGAATAAGGTAGCTAAGCTAGACCTATACTATAGAGACTGTAATAAACTTAAAGGATAGATTCTTTAACTTAAACTCTACTTTTACGTCTTAGAACCTAAAATAGAAGGTAAGGAGAAAGTTATCCTTATAGTATTATATATATAAGGCGAAGTAGCTA